>MNCI01031359.1:188549-220319 GCA_015680685.1 Gnetum montanum
TACTCGTTCCGCTTCTAGGAGTTTAAGGGTGAGAAACTAATCGCGATGAGTAACCAATTCCTTAACTAGCCGTACACACCTGTGGGCGCTCGTAGCCAAGTCGTACTCACACCGCGCTACGAAAGCAATAAATAACATTAAATAAATAACAAATAAATAAACTAAGTGAATGTTGCAATGATGAAGTAATCTCGATCTTTATTGCTGGTCATGTGCATGTCCAAGTACGGCACACTCGAATAAAGACACCGTACAATTACATTCACCACACTGCGAGCAGACACGGGAAAAATTCTAACTCTGGAGGGATCAAACTGCCAGAGCTTCGCTACTCTAAAACTGGGATGTCAAATGAGGGAGAGCCGCCTCTTATTTATAGACATTGAGGCAGGACGCGATATCGCGTACGTGATATTGCATCGGCTGAGATATCACGTATGTGATATCATAGCCACTAGCACACGACTCATCACAAGGGCTCATGATTTCCTTATTTCCATCCTTGAATTTGCTTCCTTAGATTGGATACTTGGGAATACATTTGATATTTGTCATTGAACAATGCCAACATTGTACTCCATTGCATGATTGATTCTCGTTCCAAGGATTGGTACCAATTTTCTACTTCCTTTATGAGTGTCCATGGAAATAATTTTAGCTTCTACTAGTTTTTTTCAATATTCTGCAAGGCACATGCATCTTGGAAGGCCTAAAGATGATTTTGTGGATCAACATTATATCCTCCCTCAAATCGAGGGATGTTGTTCATGTCTAGCTTTTTTATTCTGCCATCTTTCACATGCCTTGTTGGAATCCTCACAGCCTTTGCAATATTCAACATGCCCCGAGTAACAAGTAGAGGTTCATCAAGGCCACGATGATGGTGCCTACGATGCTCTCTACTAGCCCTTCTTTCTTGATGATGGGCCTCTCTAGATTGCCCATGTCTTTGGTCACAACTGTCCCAATGATCCCTTCTGTTGTTCTAGTCTTGTCAGTCACCTCTATCATGGTTATTCCTTTTGCGGCCATGATCTGAGCCAGATGAAGAAGAAGATGATGATGATAAAGGGGAAGAAGAAGGGGAACTTGCTCCACATTGATGCCTATCACCCTTCCTTTGATGCTCACGACCATGATCGTAATCGTGATCTCCTCTTTACCCCTTATCTTGACTTGCCTCTTTGAATCCATTTTGGTCATTTATCCATTTTGACAAGAACCTGGATTATGAATTATGGATTGTACATTCTAGTTGAGGGCTCCCTAAACAAAGTCAAAGAGAGGAGAATTACTAAAGAAGTGGTCGCCTCCATCAAATGGGCCAAGCGAAGGTGGAAAAGTATTTGACCCTTTACCCTTCACAAGGTTGTGTTGGTGCTCCAGCTAATGATCCCTTAATCTTTGTGCTTCAGTGACATGATAATCCCTTAAGTCAAGATCTCGCATCTCATATTTTCCATGAAGATGTTAAAGCCCATGTCGTGCGAGCATTAGCTAGAGCATTGTTAGAAAAAATTGGTCAGGTGGCAACACAATGTTGCCTTCCATATCGCGCCACCACAACAGTTCATCTTGATGCAAGATGAATGTGAAGTTGGGCACATACTCATTGGGATGAGCATATACCACCCGGTATTATTGAGGCATCTAGATTGCCCTAGGTGGATGGAGATGGGCTCCTGTGAGAAGAAGACATTTTGTGTTAATGAACTTATAGGCAGTGTGCAGTATAATAATAATAATTTTTTGTAAGATTTAACTCGTAGGGTTTAAACAACGAGGTTGCTAAGTTTTACTCGGTTTAGATAGTGCACGTAGAACTATAGTCCCCAACAACGGTGCCAATGATGAGTGATGAGGTACCCCTATGCCCAACCATATGAATCATAGATGTTCACGTGTGATCTGATCGAATTTCGCAGACTATAATTACTAAGTACACTAGAGCTAAACAGTGCATGTGTGTTGTCTGTTCATTATCTTCCTAGTCCCACTTGTGGTATGCAATTGTATGGTTAAGTGTGACTAAGGTGTAAGATTTTTATTATTTTTTGTTTTATCAAATTGTTTGCCTAGAACAAGAATGAAAGTAAGAGTGATTGAATGCTAAGTAAACTATGGTCTACCCTAGCCTAACACAAGTAACTGTTCCCACTTCTCGGACACATCTTGTGAACTTTGTATAAACACTGTTGGGTTGTCAAATGCTAATCATTTTTGAGCTACCAAGTGTCACACGTATGTTCGAAGGGGCCGTGCTTATGTATTTTAATGAGTTTCTTGATTAATCAAAATTAATTATTGCATGAACAACATTAATGTAAATTACATGAAATCACAATATATAAATGCACAAGAAAGAAAGTCTTAAGTGCTACAAGGATGAATCAAAAAGTTTATCTTTATTGCCAACACAATGGTGTGTTTAGGTACATCAATACTTGAATAAAGATCCGTTCACACCTAAACCTCCTATTGCGAGCACTTGGAAAATATTCTAACTCTCAAATGGACAAATTGCAAGAGTTTCACTACTTGATTACCAAAAACTACTCTCAATTGTGTGCCTGGGGGCTGTATTTATAGACCTGGGAGTAACCCTGCAATATCGAGTGTATGATATCACATCTTGGGTCACGATATTGCAACCACCCCGATATCGGAGTGTGTAAAAAACACGATTTATCATCATTTATGAAGCATGTCCGTGTACACTTCACTCAAATAAAGATACTGTAACTAATGATGATTACACTATGGACACTTACAACTAATTAGGAATTGAAGAAAATACATTGCAAGAGTTTCAATAAGAATAGACCAAAAGTTGTTTGGTGTGATAGGCAGTTGGTATTTATAAGCATGATTAGACCTAGATACATTGTATTAGTCATATCATACATAAACATGATATCGTAGCTACAACATCGTAAGTACAATATTTTGCTAGACTTAGAAAATATTCAAAGCCCAACTAGTGTATACTTTTATTACTGAGCTTGCCTTTGAATAATGCATTTTGGAATCATAATCTAGAATTCTTCCTTTGCCGCATGCATCAAGAAGCTATCTTTGGCTTACTATATGAAATCTTCCTCAAAGATCTTTCACATCACTTGTTGTTTTCAACTTTGGTCACTCTAACTCTTGTCACTCTATAAAGTATGTCACTCTAGAAAGTATGTTGAGGAAGGACTCGTAAAGGGTATTTGCAATTCTAGAGTTAGTGATTTTGAATGTTGTAAGTTAATTCTGACTCTTTGAGTAAGTCTTGCCGACCTTGCCCCTTTTACCTTATTGCTCTAAGTGTGGCCTTTTGTACTCTTAGCCCACTAGGGCTTGAGCTTCCTTATCCACTACCACCTAAACTGCCTACTTGGCCACACCCACTCATGCCCATTCCCTTGCCTCCAAAGGCTTCCGCCATCAATAAGTTCTTCAATCCTCCATTTGAGTGGAACAATTAAACTTGTCTCATAAATTTGCGTTTTAATACAGTTTTAATACAATAGGTTAAAAATAAAAGATCCGCACTTTTCCACCATGTTAATATGCATTTTTCGGCTCCTTTAGCAATAACCTTTGATCTCTTTTTTATTTTCTTTTGTTGAAATTGACGATGACGTAATCAGAGTTGGAATCAAATCCACGATCGATATGTCAAACAAATGAAGCTCTAACGCTAAGCATCAAAGTCTCCACTTGAAGTAATACTTAATTGCATCTTCTTATAGATATCGACAATCAATATCATACAATAAATATTGATAATTTTATGATCGCGGCGAGAATCAAACCCAACGATGGCCTTTTTAGAATAAGGTATCGATAACTACGTGATAGCGGTGGGACCAAACCCGCGACCTTTAATCCTTCATCTTCATATTAATAGTATGAAGATTGCAAAAAATAATAATAATAAATTCAATAAACGCGGCTCAGGCGGCCACAATACTAGATGGCTCTATTATTTCAATACTTAATCCCTTTGCCACTGTAATTCGGCTTTGAAAATTTTCCCAAAAAACCCATGCCATATTCTTTTTTAATGCAAAACCTACATCCCCTGTTTTATATTCTTTTGCTATTCTAAGAGCTTTTAACCGCTTCTTTTAAAAACATAACCCCTTAAACATGCTTAAAAAAACATTTTCGGGGTGACTTTGTCTCGAGCTGTCGTCAATGTTTAGCACCAGTTTTAGCATAAAATTGGACCATGCCAACTAGCCCATCTGTACTGCAGATTGGTCAAAAAAACACAGGCATTCGCTGCTAGAAACAGCTATAAAATCCGCAAAATACTTTCTGTACAGGCATTTGCTGCCAGAAACAGCTATAAAATCTGCAAAACAATTTCTGTTTAAATCCGGCAAGAAGAATCCAAATAACTGGCGAGAGAACAGAAGACGCAGAGAGACAAGAGGGGCAAAATCTCCGCGCGAAGAAGGATTTTTAGCCTGCTTTTGGGCTTTGGCGGGGTCTCGGTTTTGAAACGCCCACGGAGAGCGAAAAAACTTTTGGTTGCGAGGAATTCTCAGAACGAACGAACGGCATCCATGGATGCTCCGGCGGCCACCGGAGAATTTGGCTCTGCGGACACAGAATTCTCGCTGCCTCCCGACAGGTATAACACCAACGGCAACAACTTCCATAGGGTGTGCTTCCAGTTTCTGCGAGGCAAGTGTACGTTTCCGCGCTGCAAGTATTCGCATTCTCTGGAGGAAATTCGTCCGCCTAACAATTTCGGCTTCAGGTCCGGGGGAAGCCATGCCCAGGCCAACAGAGAAAGCGATGCCATTGCGGTGCCCGTCGCGCCTGCAATTGCCGCTGGAAACCCTAGCAACGAGGCCAGAGCTTCTGGTCCAAACGCGAGCGAAAACGCTCGAAGCTTCGGTCCAAACCCTAGCGCACGCGGCGTAGCCTTTGGTCCAGGTCCTGGCAACGACGATGCAGCTCGTGCCGCGAACCCTAGCGGCGATGGAAGAAGCTTCGCTCCGAACCCTAGCCTGTTTCCTACCGGCTATGGCGAAATCAGTGCCGCGAATGTGAGCATCACCGACGGAAAAGCTTCTGCTCTGAATTCTGGCCTTAGCGACGAAAGTTCTACTCTAGATCCTGGCACCAATGCCGCAAGTTTTGGTCCAAACCCTAGCAAAAATGGCGGAGGCTTTGGACCATGCCCTAGCACCAGTGGCGGAAACATAGACGCACGTGCTAGACCGGTTCCTGCTGCAAGGCCTGGCGAGAACGCAGGAAGCATGAAGAAGCAGCCATCTGAAACGAACTCGCCGAGCGCCGGAAACCCTAACAGCGGCGACAATGGCGCAAATCTCAACTCGCGCAGGCGCTTCCTGCGCGGCGTCTGTCACCAGTGGCTCGAAAAAGGCTTCTGCAGGTTCGGCGATCGCTGCCGCTTTCCGCACGGTAAGTTCGTCCCCCTCCCCTGCTCTGCTTTGCTAGGCTTACAGCAGCTTTTTCAGTTCTTTTCTCCGCTTTTACGTTTCTCCGTTTGCTTATTTCTGTGTGTACTTACGTTTCTTCTTCTTCCCGGCCTTCAGTTGCTCAGATTCCTGACAAAGATTTCACGGACGAAGCGTTTGATTCACCGATGAAGAAGCAGAGATTTGAGAGCCTTCATCAGCTGCAGATTCCGAGGCCGGAGGTTACGCCATGGTCTGTAATGGAGACTCCTCCAGAGACGGAGCTGCGGACTTTGGAAGAATTAAGCCCTCCTCTTCCTCCGATAAACGTAGACAGATATCCTTCCAAGATTAGTCGAATATATGGCGACTGGATCGACGAGATCAAATGACTTTTGCCTTTCTTGGTCTGGATTTCTGCAGCTAAACGTTTACCTGGCTCCTTTTATAACACGTCTGTAAAGTTTGGTTCCGATCTGACACGAATCGGAGGCTTTTGTCTATGTTAACACTGATATTCTTTTTGACGATGGATCTTTGTAAACATCGAATTTTTGTGTACAGTAACGAAATCTGATCTGCTGCCTGTAAAGGGCTGTGAATGTATTTTTATTGTCTTGCTGTCAATTTATATCTGGGCACCAAAAATCAAGTAAAAAGACCTTTATTATTGTCAGCAGTTTCAAACAGACACATCTTTACCTTTTTAGACTTCGTTTATGTATTGTTATTGTATGGCTGTCAATTTATTTCCCACTGTCACCAACAATCAAGTCAAAAAAAAAAAGAAAAAAAGAGAGAGAGAACTTCTATTGTTGTCAACAGTTCCCCGAACAGACAGATCTCTATCTTGTTTAACCTCATTTTCGGTTTGGAAAAGAGTCCATGTTTCTGCCTCTTACTTTCGATGTAAATTTATTCCTCGGAAATGTTTCCTTCAAAAAAATATTGACAAACTTTTTGAAATTTGGGGGGTGTTGGACTGAAAAGAAGTTTTATTGAAATTAAAGGTGCATCAATTACAACAACTTGAATGAATAAGTCATAGGGTTAAGGGGACGGGAAAGTTGAGAGCACTATGAATGAAATTGAGGAAACGCCTTATAAATAAACAAGTATTAAAGGAGGAAACCCAAGTTGGGGCACAACCAAATGTCCACACATACTGGCTTGTTACAAAATGGAATGACATAGAATTAGATTAAGGATAAAGAGAGTTCCAATGGTGACTCCACATAACGAAAAGGGAAAGCTTCCATGCAAAGATTACTAATGATAAGTGTAACTGGAACACAGGTCTTTCCCATCGTTGCAAGAGATGAACCAATTGATGACTATCCAGATTGAACTTGGATGCTTGAGATGTGAGTTGAAAATGAGTAAAGCAAAAGATGTGCAACTTCTCCAACCTAGTGAGCAAACATTTATTAGAATAATTTGTCTTTTGAAATAGAACATTGCATCTTCACTTCCAAATATAATATAAAATAGTAGGCTTAATAACTTTCCACGGAAAATTAAGATTAGCAGAAGTAATGTTCAAGACTCCAAATATAGCATCCTCTTGAGATAGCTTGTATGATGGAAAAGCTTTGGAAGCCCACTTCCACACATGCTAAGCAAATGGACAATGCCAAAATACATGGACAAAGTCATCTTGTCCACCACATAGAGGGCAATTGGGATTGGGAATCCCCAGATATTCTAAACGTTTACCAATAGGTAAACCATGGTGGAGGAGAGACCAGAGAAATTGCTTAATTTTGGGGAGGGTCAGAAGTTTCCAAATATGTTGGAAGAGAAGGATCCAAAATGTTACTGACTCTTGTTTGTGCCAATACTTATTGCAATGTTGAATGACTTCAGATGGGTCATGCATGAGATGAAAGGGGACAAATGGCCGGTAGGGCAAGAGTTTAACCCCATTAAGCCATTGAAGGCTAGGAAAAAGGCTTTGCACTGTAACATCAAGTTGCCAATGACCGTGGAGAAAAGAGTAAATCTGAACTAGGCAATGGTTCATTGCAGCCGACTCCCCATACAAAGTGTTAAACTCGACCTCCGAAATCCAATGGCTACCCAACCTAAGACAATTCAAGGAAATGACATCCTTCTGATACCACGAGGTAGTCACCTTAGCATTTGTGATAGCAAGGGGAGCGGGCGACAGAGGTAACCACCATGGACACACTCTAGAGAGGATAGTAGGGTTGATCTTAATGTTAGTCTAGTCAATGTAAGTGTGTAGAATTTGTCGACCCTCCATATGCTTTTGAAAACATGAGATTTGAGAAGAATGATAGCGAGGGGGAAAAGGATCCAATTGACAAAATGGATGCCTTTCCAGAAGAGCTTATTTTTAGGAAATGCTTGATGAAGCCTTAATTGGAGGAGGGTCCCTATAATATATGAGGCATCTAAATGTTGTACCAACCACTTAGCAACCAGGGTAATTCCTTGCTTATAGGAGTTCAAAAGACCTAAGCCATCCTTATTCTTCGGGAGAGTAACAATATTCCAAGTGACTCGATGAAATCCTTTCTGAGAATCCTTGGAGGACCACATAAAGTCATGGAATAATTGTTCTAGCTTATGGTAGGCAGCTTGTGAGGGGGCCCAACACGAAGAGTAATACACATGGGTGGACGTGCATATGGACTTACATACAAGGTATTTACCCGCAAGTGTGAGGGGTTTAGTTTTCCATTTGTCAAGTTTTTTTTGAATTCGATAAATAACCTGCTCCTAGAGAATAGAGGTTGAACCTCTAAAATGGAAAGGGATTCCCAGAATCTTAACAATGTCTTGATCTTGAAGTCGCTTCCAATTATAGTTGGTCACATGTTTGTAATTGCCCTTAAAGCTATAAACAGAGGATTTATTCCAATTAATTGTGGAACCTGAGAGTGTGCAATATTGCTCCACCCTTGATAAGAGGCGGTGCAAATTGGCAGCTGTGTTTTGAACTAGAAAAAAGGAGTCATCGGCAAAGTGCATATTGAGAAGTTGTTGTTGAGAGGAAGAAAGGCAGACCCTAGTGAGAACTTTAGTTTGAATGTCCAGGTTAATTTGATGACAAAGAAAGTCTGATGCGATGATAAAGAGATAGGGGATGAGAGGAAAACCTTACCGCACTGACCTATGTATTGGAAAGGGAGAGGTAATGTCGAAGGTAGTGGCTATTCTTGCTGTAGCATCAGAGAATAAGCATTTCACCATATGCAAGAACTTAGGTCCAGAACCAAGTTTGATCATAGTCTGCAACATAAAATCCCACTTAATGTTGTCATAAGCCTTGGTGTAATCAAGTTTCACAAGGAGAATATCTTGTCCATCATCCTCAGCCCACTTGAGATCTTCCCACGCCACAACCACATTGTCTAAAATATATCTACTAGGAACAAATCCTGTTTGCTGGGGAGATATGATCTAGCAAAGAATTTTTTTCAGCCGTAAGGCAAGGCACTTCGCCCAAATTTTATAAACTACATTGAGAAGAGTTATGGGATGCCAATTGGAGATATTGGTTAGATCCCCAGACTTGGGGAGGATACGAATTACCCCTTGATTTAGATTGGGCCCAAGGGAACCAGTTAAGAGAGCCTCGTTAATGACCTGCAAAAGATCCTTTCCCACCAAATCCCAATGATTTTGAAAAAATTTCATGGGAAAACCATCATAACTAGGAGCCTTTCCCCGACTTAACTTGGAATAGGCCTCCTATAGCTCCGCCAGAGTGATATCAGCATCAAGACTTTGTAGCATAGTGGGATTGATAAGGTGAGGATAATTGGGGGTTGCAGCCTTGAACGAAGAGATGTCCATTGGGGTAGCTGCAAAAAGGTAATGGTTCTTAAGAAAAGAGAGGATACTGTTGTGGTTAGTAATGGTGGTACAATCACATGAGATTTTTTCAATAGCATGCGAAGAAGAAGCAGTATTGAGATACTTAAAAAATTCCTTACAGTGTTCATCTTGAATATTTAACCAAGTGAGCCGACTTTTAGTTAAGGCACTTTGTGCTTGGTACACTTCCCAATGTTGGAAGGCAACTCATGCTTTAGCTAGCTCCTCATGAACTAGAGTATTGAAGGGATCTTGAGCTAGTTTATTAGTGAGATGTTCAATAGTGAGGTGAATTTGGTTGTATTCTTGTTTGGCTCGAGCAACCACTGCCTTACCATACAAATGAGCAAAGTTTTGCACTCGACATGAAGCACGATGCCACCAATTAATCCAACCCACCTAATTTAGGGGCCTAGGTTCGACATTCCAAAGGTTGGATAGAAGAAGTTGGGTAACTGGGGAAGAAAAATAATTGTTGTGTAGTCAGAAAAGACGGAATTTTTTTCAGTCAGGGCTACCATGAATCTTGATAGATATGGAGATAGGAAGATGGTCGGATAAGGTGGCATGGTGATGAACCATAGTGGCAGAGAAGGCTTGCCAAAAGGAAAGGGTGGAGAAATAGAACCTATCTAACCTGCTATAGATGTAAGCCTATCCAAGATGGAGACTGCTTCAAGTAAATCTATGGAGGGGAACACACGTGGAGTTGTCTGCCCTGTCAGAGAGGTAAAATCTTTTCTTAAAGGCAAATCAAGTTTGATACTCGAGATTTGGCAGTTGAAAAAACACCCCTCCAAGCTTATCTTAAGGGAATTCTACCATATTAAAATCTCCTCCGAATATCCAAGGCATTGGGAGAAGAGAAGTTGCAAGTTCTTGCCAAAGGAGAGCCTGTTTTGTGGAGTCGTTTGGGGCATATATCGAGCAAATGCCAAAAGGGCCATGCAGGGATAAGAAGGTGGCCCAGGAAACTCTATGCCCAGAATCAGAATCACTTTGAAGGATTTTAGTTTTCCAGTAGGGTGAGAGGAGAATGGCTGCGCCTCCTTTCCCACTCTCATGGGATGTTGCTAAGATTGAGGAGTGAGGAAGAAACTAATGGGCAGAATAGGATAAAAGGTCAGTTGAGACCTTAATTTCTTGAAGGAGAACAAAATCAAAGACAATATTAAGATTAGATATAAAGTTGCCTACTCACTTCCGTCGAAGCCTACCAAGAAGATCTCGAACGTTCCATGAAAGGAGATTCATGGGATATCAAGGGGTAGTTTGGATGGGAGGTCAATGAAAGGTTCGGAAGTCAAAGTATCAGTTTCCTTTGTTCCTGACAGGAGGGCAAAGGAGTTGTTGGTGGGAATAAGGGCCATGGAAGTATGTAGTGAAGAGGAGTTGGAGGAAGGAGTAGAACTATAGGAAGCTTTGACTCATTTCCTTCCACTACCAACCACGAACTCATCCTCTGAGACTGAGTCCTTGACAACGTTTGAAGGGATGACATGTGATGGGACGCGATATCACAAGGGCCGTGATATCCCGTACGTGATATTGCATATGTGATATCGTAGCCCACTGCCAGTTCTATAAATAAGAGGCAGCTCTCCCTTGTTTCTCCATCTAGATCTAGACCTTAGTCAAACCCTTGCCATTTTTCCATTCCAGAGTTAGAATAATTTCCATGTGCCCGTAGTAGGAGTCCCAAAGTAAACAGATCTTTATTTGAGCAAATTTGTACCTAAGCACACATTTGTATACGGAAATAAACATGAACTTTCTGATAAACCTTGCAGTGTATGGACTAAGCTAAATAGGACTTAATTAATGTTAGATGTTTAAATGCATTATTAGTTAATTAAATCTCTCTCAACCCTTAACTCCTAGTTAAGTGCATTCAGTACGACCGCTTCGAGCACGTGTGTTACGCTTGGTAATCCCAGTAACGAATAGCGTTTGGTAATCCTAGCAACATTACATTGGTTCAGGGTGTGAAATAGCAAGTGGGAACGTATACTGATGTTAGGGTAATTAAGGCTTAGTTAGTTAGAGTTAGTTACTTAGTCTCTTCATCCTTTCCTCTCTTAGCATAGGCGATAAAAACATAAAAGATATAAAAATCACATGCCTCAAGCTTACTTAACCATACAACTATGAGAAATACAAGTAAGCTTGGGAGGATAACGATTGATTAACCTTAGGTGTTCCATAAGGCGTGTAGGCACTTAGTTTGCGAAGTTCGACCGAATCGTGCGTGTAACGCTCGTATTCATATGGTTGAATGTAGGGGTACCTTGCCACTCATCATTGGCACCGTTGTCAGGGACTAAGTTGTTTGTGCGCTAAGTAGAACATAGGAAATCATCCACATCGTTGGGAAGCTTAAACAAACCCTTAGGGTTAATTAGAAGAAAATTTAAACAATGGTCAATAGCACACCAAATAAGAGACAATGCCTTCTTCTTCTCATAAAAGCACTTCACCACCTAGGGATAACACAAGAGACAGTTAGCGGCACAACATACATAACCAAGAACTGCTAGTTCCTCAAGAGTATCGGGTAGTGTATACTCATCACGATGAGTATATACCCGATTTTACCTTTATCCTCCATCAAGACGAACAACTGCATTGGAGAGACTTGCAAGATAACATAGTGTTACCCCTGGATTGTCCAGTCCCTAACATGCTCCTTCGTGCTCTTGCACAAATAGACATGATGCAGCTATACGCTGAATACGTTGCATGTGATTACGACACAAGGGATTACCATCTCATAGTGGCGCAATGTCAACGGGACCAACGGCAGGAGAGTTACCACACATCATTGAAGGGCAAAGGACCCCATAATGCTTCGCCTGTCATAAGAGAAATTAAGGGTGGTGAACCTATCTCAATAGGTTCCACACAAAATGATGTTCCCCCTCCTAACAATAGTGAGGAGGTGGTGTATCAGAACCTTCGCTCCACGATACACAACCCTAGTTCTAATGCCCACAAACACTAAGTGTTTAATGAGGGACACAAGATAAGGACAAGCATTTTGATTGTCATCATGATCGGGGTCAGGATCACCTAGGGGAAGGTAGGAAACATCGTCATGGCAATGGTTCTCCTTCCTCTTTCCCTTCATTGCATCACTCACCCTCTCCTTCCACATCCAGACGTAGTCACAAAGAGCCCAACTATGAGGATAAGGGCAAGGATAAGCAAAATGAGAACCCTCAACGAGAGAGTCGAGAGCGAGGACAAGGGCACTCTAGGGAATCAAGGCATGGAAGAAGGGAAAGTAGGGAACCGCGTAGACATCACAGACGTCATGAGAGAGATGACCATGACGAACTCCTACTAGCAACCCAAAGTATGTTAAATATTATCGAGGTAGTTAGAATACCTACAAGGCACCAAAAAGATAGTCGGATCAAAAGACTAGACATGAATAATATCCCATGATTTGAAGGGGGATACAATGCTGATCCATAGAACCACTTACAGGCATTTCACGATGCCTGTGCCTTGCAAAATATTAAAAATGAGTGGCAAAAGTTAAAGTTGTTCCCAAGGACACTCATAAAGAAAGCGGAAAGTTGGTACCGGTCCTTAGAACCGAAAACCATTAGGAGGTAGAGTACGATGCTAGAACTGTTTAATGATAAATATCAAACATACTCTCGAGTGTCCAACTTACGAAAATAGATCTAAGGATGGAAGCAGGGAACTCATGAGTCCTTGGATGTTGCCATGGGCCAATATTATGCATTGCTACATCGTTGCCCAGGCCATGGTTACGCACAATGGAATCAACTACGCCATCTCATAGATGGGCTAAGACATGAAACCAGGAGAACCCTTGGGACATATGCCCAAGGGAGATTATCTGAACTTAGGTCCCATGAGGTGCATAGATTGTTGGAGAAAGTAGCTAAAGAAGAAGGAGAGCTACAGAAAAGAGAAAGCGCAGAAGAGTATAACCGTGATCCTTCCCTTCGAAAAAGGGGAGTAAGATTCTGTGAGGAAGAGGATGAGTCACCACTCGAGGAGTTGGTGAACAGAAAAACCTTGCTGCTTCAAAAGTTGATAACTGAAGTATTAGCTAAGGTAGATCAAATGTGGGACTCCTTGGATAGTAGATTCAAAACCATTTTAAAAATCGTAGAGGAGTCTAAGGAGTGAAGTAGTGACCATGATAAGAAAAAGAAGAGAGATTCAGACCATGCACATAACAAGGGTAAGGGAAAAATACAGACAATTACGGTGGATGTGAGATCTGCCAATATGACCATCCTAAAGGATGTTGCCCAATAATCTCACATCTGCAAGAGTCTACGGTGTATGCACTCAACCCAAGAGTTAACAAACAGCAAGCACCCTAGAGGTTACCTTATCCCCAACGTAATCCGAGGCAGTTCCACTAATCCTTAACATATTATCCAAGTGGAACTCCACCACAACATATCAAGCAACATATTATGACAATTTTTAGGATGGTCATATTGGTAGATCTCACATCCACCGTAATTGATTCAGACCATGAGGTTGTGGATTCTAATACAGACAATTACGGTGGATGTGAGATCTGCCAATATGACCATCCTAAAGGATGTTGCCCAATAATCTCACATCTGCAAGAGTCTACGGTGTATGCACTCAACCCAAGAGTTAACAAACAGCAAGCACCCCAGAGGTTACCTTATCCCCAACGTAATCCGAGGTAGTTCCACTAATCCTTAACATATTATCCAAGTGGAACTCCGCCACAACATATCAAGCAACATATTATGACAATTTTTAGGATGGTCATATTGGTAGATCTCACATCCACCGTAATTGATTCAAACCATAAGGTTGTGGATTCTAATACAGACAATTACGGTGGATGTGAGATCTGCCAATATGACCATCCTAAAGGATGTTGCCCAATAATCTCACATCTGCAAGAGTCTAGGGTGTATGCACTCAACCCAAGACTTAACAAACAGCAAGCACCCCAGAGGTTACCTTATCCCCAACGTAATCTGAGGCAGTTCCACTAATCCTTAACATATTATCCAAGTGGAACTCCACCACAACATATCAAGCAACACCAGTAGTGGCAATACCCATAGTCATGGGGAATGCCACCGTCTAGGTAACAATACCCTTATCGGCAACCAGATCCATATGGCTATTACGTGCAGTAGTCGGTTTCTCCAAGTGACTCTATGGGTCATGTAACTTCACAACGTGACTACCAAGTTTAGGAGTATTTTAAGACTCCCTCTCCTGGAAGGGACACCCCACATGCATACCATCCTCTGAATCCATCTACATCTCTTACACCGATAGTTCCACTACCACCTGCCCAACGATGCACCAACGATGCAAGGGGAACTCCCCACTCAACCGCAGCAATGCACTGCTACGAGAGCTATAAACCTTCAACCTGCTACTGATTCTGACAACCATACAAAGAGAAGACCTTTCTTCAGAACCAAAAGCCCAAACAAGCTCTCACAACCACAAGTGGTTGAGCCTCTAAATTCTTCTCCATCAAATAAGGCTTCGGAGCTCCCTTCAAACCAACAACAGAGCTCAACACATATGGTTATGTTAACACATACCGTCACTAACTAGATAAAGGTTAGCCACCTTTCGAGGAAACTCTCTGACCTCGGAAGTCCCTTAATCTACCTCCAAGTCACTGGGAATGAACCACGTAAGGCTCTTCTTGACTCATGTTCCGGAGTCAACTTAATATCGTAAGAAATGTATAAAGCCTGGAACCTGCCTCCACTCAAGAAGAGTAATATTTAATTAGAGATAGCTGACCAGTTCATCACTGTCCCCTTGAAACTTGTGGAGGACATTGTTACCACTATGTGTGGTTGGTCATACCCAACTGATTTCCTAGTGATGGAAGTCAACAATAATAAAGGGGACTTCCCAATTATAAAGGGGAGGGCATGACTCAGTACCATAAACGCATGTCTAGGAATCCGCGATCTTTCCTTGAAAATATCTAAGGAAAATATTTATGGAAAGATCGAAAAGAAGAAAGTTCCATGCATAACATATAGTGATATTGAGGGTGATGACGTACAGGAGTGCTCAGCATTTCTTGTATGCAACTGGTGTGCCTAGGAAACTTAGATACAAAGGTACCTGTATGTAGCAACCACACAACAAGAGAACACCCAGTGGTTGATAGCTAATTAAGAGAGCAACCCACCAATATGCATGGAACTAACTGGGGGAACAACTTGCAACCACAACGAAAGCATAGATACATTAGAGTATGAGCATCGCCAACTTCCAACCCTTAATCTAAAAACATCAATTGGGAGAAGTTGGACACTTCTAAAAAATTCAAATAAGTGCTCATTATTTCGGATCTCTCCATTTCAATTCAATCATGGGGGAGATGGCCACCTATGCTGATCAATTGAGGCCCCTGGTTCTTTTAAATTTTTGTTTTACACATTTTTGTTTTGCACATTTTTGTTTTACAACATTGTTTATACTTTTTCTTTTATTTGTGTGTGTATGTGTGTGTCTTATCCATTTTGTTAAGTTTGTCACCCAATAAGTGCTCTTAATGATGGTATGAACTGTTTTATATTGGTTGCTAATGTTTGGTTTTTACCTTTAAGTTACGATGTTGATACTAAGGTATGGTTCTTTTGACATAACAGGCAATGAGTCCACATCACCCATGCATCCATAAATTTCTATGGTCTCTCTTGGCTTGGAACTGTACAGTCCCTTTCCCAATAATAAAAACTATCAACGAATTGGTGACTGGGTATTTCTCAAACTAAGGAAGGACTCAAGGATTGAAAAAAGGTGTGACTTCAAGGGGATTTGATGCATTTGTGTTGGCCATTTTCTTGGGTGCTTGGATGTTTTTTTCTTGAGTTTTCTTATCGTTTCGACATTACCCAATTATTGGGAAGATGAGTGAATAAAAATAAAAATAATAAGTCTTTACATAGTGTGGTTCTCACATATATAAAAAAAAAACAATGAGAATTCAAAGCACACCCTTAGACGAAATAATCATTTGGACTACAAGCACTGGTTATGGAACTCAAATAAACATGTTTTCTCTAACCAAGGCCCTCCCTCGCTTCCTACTTTTTCCTTTTTTTCGTTGGAATGGTGGTAGCTCTTTGAGGGATGCATTCTTGTTACTTCAAGTGGATGGATGGGCCATATGTATTAATGCGAAGTCACTGAATGTGGTTTGTTTGAGGCCAGACTTGGAATGGGATCTATTAAGTCACATTAATCATTAAATACATAAGGGGTTGTACACCACCTTGTTCTTGAGATTCCATTTCATTGTCTTCTTTCCATCATTCTTTCTCCATTGTTCACCTCATTGCCGATTGTATAATTAGTGTATATTTTGGTTGACACATCGTTTTCTTTTCGGTAAATTCTTGTGGTTAAGACTTTAACTTTTGTTCCAAATGACATTTCCAGAGCCTACAGACTCTTTGAATGTGGGTTTGTCAGGGCATTAAGGGCATGAGTCTACTTTGGGGAGGACCCACTGACATTCCTATTTGGTGTACCAGTTAAATTCTTTCCCTTAACATTTTTGCAATCAACTCTATTTTGTTCATTTCCATCTTGACATCCATTTCATCGACGTTACAGTTGTCTCTTTTTCTCCATCTTCCTTATTCCTTTTCTTTTTCCATTTTATCGCTCCTGGAGGTTCACTGTTAGTCATGGGGGTCTTGACCCAATTTTTTCGATTTTCTCCTAGCCCCTACACCTTCGGTAGTCATCGATATTATATCTCCAGAATCCACAATCAGCCATACCACAACTCAGCCAATGGACCTTTTACTGAAGCAAGGTATCAACTGCATTGTGATTCATTTACCTTTGCTAATATAAGACTGCATTATGTGTACAGATGGCAATCATACAACAACGGATTGAATCTAGAGGAAACACTTGGAATGGATCGGTATTGAAACAACTCTACAAGGAACAAGATCGATGGTGCGCTTACAGATGGACAACAAAAGGCGCAATCTTGACATTGGTAGCAGTAGACTTCTTCTCTCTTCTCTCTTCTCTCTCAGCTACCAAATAAGGCCTGATGTCAAATGTATAAAGTGTTCACTCTTGTTGTCGTGAACACCTGTTTTGTCATGTTCTGTAATGATGATCCATTCACATGTCATCCCATTCACCATTAGTTCCATTTAAGTCAATAATCCCATACCTTCCCAATATTTTGTAAAGAACTCGAGGACGAGTTTTTATTCAGTCATGGGGGTATGATGAAACACAATATTGCATGGGCTGCGATATCGGCGATATCGCAGCCTGCTGCCAATTCTATAAATAAGAGGCGGCTCTCCCTTGTTTCTCCATCTAGATCTAGACCTTAGCCAAACTCTTGTCATTTTTCCATTCCAGAGTTTGAATAATTTCCATGTGCCCGTAGTAGGAATCCCAAAGTAAACAAATCTTTATTCGAGAAAATTTGTACCTGAGCACACATTTGTGTACAGAAATAAAGACGAACTTTCCGATAAACCTTGCAATGCATGGACTAAGCTAAATAGGACTTAATTAATGTTAAATGTTTAAATGCTTTATTAGTTAATTAAATCTCTCTTAACCCTTAACTCCTAGTTAAGTGTATTCAGTACGATTGCTTTGAGCACATGCGTTACGCTTGGTAATCCTAGTAATGAATAGCGTTTGGTAATCCTAGCAGCATTGCATTGGTTCAGGGTGTGAAACGGCAAGTGGGAATGGATACTGATGCTAGGGTAATTAAGGCTTAGTTAGTTAAAGTTACTTACTTAGTCTCTTCACCCTTTCCTCTCTTAGCATAGGCGATAAAAAGATAAAAGATATAAAAATCACATGCCTCAAACTTACGTAACCATACAACCGTGAGAAATAAAAGTAAGCTTGGGAGGACAATGATTGATTAACCTTAGGTGTTTCATAAGGCATGTAGGCACTTAGTTTGCAGAGTTCGATCGGATCGCGCGTGTAACGTTTGTATTTGTATGGTTGAGTGTACGGGTACCTTGCCACTCATCAACATGGGTGGAGGTGTGAGTACCTGACTGTTGTTTCTGTAGCTTGGAGGGGCTAGACTGAGAGGAGGATTGAGGAGTTGTTGGGGAAGGAGATCTAAATTTAAAGGATACTGAGGGTGGGCGTAATGGTGTGGCTGGGGAACGAGTCTTCTGAGATGCTACAGGTTGTTTCTTCCTGGCTAGGATAGGACACGTCGATATATGATACTCAGCCCTGTGACAATAGCTACACGAGTTTGGAAGGTAAAAATAGTCCACTTTTTGGGTGAAGAGTTTTCCATTAGCAGGGAGGGTTAATGAGGTCTTCCAAAGAGCTATATCCAGTTCAATACAATAACAACGAATTTGAGTTCCATTGGTCACCGTACAATGATCGGAAATAATAGGGACCAAGGTGCTCACAATGTCCCTATCAACAGATGAGAAAATAAGTGGAAGATTGGGCAGTTCCACGTAACAAGGAATTATATTAAAAGCCAAGTTGTTGACATTAAAGTCAAAACTGCAAGTGCGTGCGATTAGGGTTCCGTTCCTTGTTGGAAATATGTTTTGAGAGAGAGCCTTTTTGACCTGAGAGGCATCAGATAATTCTACCAAAATGAAATGATGAGCGTAGTATCGAGCATGAGAAACTTGAATGCCATGGGGCTGAAGGAGGTTATGGACTTGAGTGTTTAAACTTGGGGACCTTGGTAAAAACCCCATAATTTGAAAAAAAATAAAATAAGATGCAAAATCTTTAGAAACTGCTTAAAAAATATCATCAGCTAAAAGAAAATCAATTTGAGGTGAGATAGATGAACTTCCCTGAAGAAACGTAGAACCTAATGAATCCATCATTGCGACTTGCCCACCCCTAGGCCACACACTTTTCCGGTGTAGAACCTAATGAATCTATTATTGCGACTTGCCCACCCCTAGGCCACACACTTTTCCGGTGTCGTTCTGCTACCTTGTCTACAGGAAAACCCTCACCACCAGTGTGCGTGTTTTTGTCTTCCAATACTGAATATCTTGTATAATTTTGTTGATGTTTATGAACCAGGTCTATTTAGGGTTCTTGCAAGCAAAAAATGGACGGATTGGTGATCAAATTTGCAGATCCATCCTAGATAAATGATGCCCAAAAGTTTTGTTCCATTGTGGTTGGATAGATTGCACCTGCGTTCACTGCGCTGGTTGTTGTCTGGATCAGGCAGAAGCTGCAGATTCAGAATGCAACAATCTATCCGTCGTGGCAGAACAAACAGGCACAAGCTACAGATTCAGAATGCTTAATGAGAGAGCAGTTCGCTTAAAACATGAAGCACGACAAATCCCACACTGTAGCCAGATCTGCCCTAAGGTCGCACGCGAGATGCCCTTGCTCAACCATGGAAGGGGCTACGCAGCCCTGCAGCAATGGCGCAGCAGAACAGTCACCACAAGCAATGCGCAGCAGAACCGTAGACCCATGTATTCGTTTTTTGACCCACAATCGTGGCCAGTAACTGCGTGGATTCTACCCGAGTGGTGAATCAATGCAAATCAAACTTTTTGAAATTTGATGGTTATGTATGAATGGTTGGTATGTAATCTTTCTTAATGAAGTTTTACGGTATGCATGAGCAGGGATAAACTAAACCGTGCCTCAACACACGGTATCCTTTCCATTTACAAAACATTGTCATTCTGCCGGTTGAACTCATCATACTTAAGAGAGAAAAGAGAACTTTGGTGTTATTAAAGCCCGTGGCCATATGGCTTCTCCATAACCTCGTCTACTTTCTACATACTCTAGCATGTTAATGCACGGTTTTGATGGCTTTACCATTGAGCCTGAAATGGTTACTAATAGTTTGTTATTTTTGTCCATGTTGTCATACAAGATAATAACAAAATAAAAAATAAAAAATTCAGAGTAAGTCGCATGCTTAATCATTGCATAGAAACACCAAATACATAAAGAAATATCATACAAGATAATAAATGAAAATTTCATAGTACATCATATGTTTAATCATTCAGTGCAAGACATAGGAAGGAAAAAATTTTCAGTTCTAGGATGTCCACTTAGATGTAAAACCTTGATTGATGCTTTAAAAAATTAAGAAAGGAAAATTAATTAGTTGTAGGGAGGATAGTTCCAATATTAAAATATCACTTTCAACATCTATGCTTGAACATAAAATAACAAAAGAATTTGATGTAGCAATAGAAAGCTTTGGTAAAATATCAACTTTTGTAGAAAAAGAGGATCAAATGATGACACACATTGTTCATCATGAATAACCTTATGTCAAGAATCTTCATCATATAAAGGATCATCATTCAGAAGCTCATTCATGGATGAGGGAAAGTTATCCTCTTTCAAGTGGCTACGCTTGGGCTTAAACCTAAGTCTTATGACTTGAGAAACAAGCACCTTACCATCACTCTAAGAATCTTTGTCATATATGAAATATATATTGTTGATTGAATTAGAGATTAGGAATGATAAAATGCATGATGGTTGTCACAAAGGATAATGTCTTGGTCAAGTTGTTGATGGCAAAGTTTGTCCCCAAAATCAATAGTCTTTTGGTTGCCTAAATCATCCTTTAGTCAACTGAATGATCCAATAGGTCGATCAATCTCACTTGAGGTTGACTAATTTGAGAGCTTGCTAATTTTAGTTGGGAGAAAATGCTCACATGTTAGGTTGACCAACCTTGCCTAAGGTCGACCTACAAGGGAATTGGCAAAGTATAGAAGGAAGAAAATGCACCACTCTTAAGGCTAATTGAGCTATTAATAGGACAATTGACCTAAATTGATGGAAGGTTCAAAGCTAGGAAAAAGGAGAACTCAAAAGGTTAATCGACCTTAATTAATGTTGACCTATTGGGAAAAAATGATAAAATATAAAAGATAAAAAACCAAAAAGCCCCTTGAACATTGTGAGACAAGCAAAGGATTAAGGAAAGAAGGTTGACATTTATCTCCAAGGGCAAAGCATTCATCTGAGGACATCATAGTTCTCATGGCTATTGATGCATCGATGAAAATGGATTGTTAAATAAAGATTGGTATATCAACAGTAGCAATCAAGATTTAAGTAAGGATTTGGAAAAAGTTTGAATCTATAAGAAAAAAAGGCTAGACAAAGAAAAACTATCTTTTATTTTATGTCTATACCCTTATTGTCATATCTCTTATGTGATTTACCCTTGTATAAGATGCAATTTGATTTATTGTGAGTTTCAAAAGCATCATTTCATTTTCCTTTGTTTTGAGGTTTGGTTTGAGGATTTTTTCCTTAAAATCCTAGTTGTATGTAAGGGAGATTGAAAACGTTTGAAACTAGCATTGTTCTTCAAGGATTTGAAGATTGAAAGGAAACTTAGGGGTAACAAAGATTAGATAGCCTTAGAAAGTGGACTAGGCCCAAGCCAAACCACTATAATTTTTGGTGTGACTATCCATTTTATTCATTTTTGAATTTTATTTTTTATCTTAGTTTAGATGTGCTTTACTCTAGATTATTTAAACATTTGCAAGTATATTTTAATTGTTAGATTTATTTTAGATCAAATTTAATTGGGATACCCTATTCACCCCTCCTCTAGAGTATGACATCCAATCTACAATTGGTATTAAAGCTTGGCCTCTTGAATACTAGATTAACCTCCATTAAGAGTTTGTGTTTGTTTTATCATGTCAATTACAAGTGCACAATCCACTCACAAGCCTCCTTTCTTTGATAGATCAAACTATAAATATTGGAAGACAAGGATGAGATGTTTCCTATAGTCCTTGAATTTTAATATTTGGCCTTTAGTTGAGCATGGTTACTTTGAAGCCATAGAAATTCACACAATAATAAGTGGAAATTCCTACACAAGCTTCAAACTTATTACTAGTTGGATAGATGATGATAAGAGGGCACATGTAGCAAATGCTAAAGCCATGAATACTTTCTATTGTGCTATATGCTTGGAAGAACTCAATTGAGTTATTTATTGCAAAATAGACAAGGAGATTTGGGACCTTCTTGAGTCTACACATAAGGGGATCACTTTGGTAAAGCAATCCAAGGCACAAGTTCTCAATCATAGGTTTGTGTGTTTAAAGATAAGAGAAGATGAAATCATAAAGGATTATTTCTTTAGAGCTATTGAAATCGCAAATGCTCTTAAGGGACTTAGTAAAGACTACCTTGATTCAAGAATTTATTAATAAATCTTGAAAAGCCTTCCAAAAAAATTCCATGCCAAAGTGACTAGCATCCTTAAAGTAAGAGACATTAATCTCATGAAGGTTAATGAACTCCCAGACCACTTGGAAACTTATGAAATGTCTCTTCAAGAGGATAATGATGTTGGATTGTCAAAGAAGAATTTTGTATTAAAATCTTCTAAGAATGTTGAAGATGTTGATTCAAATTAGTTTAATGAGAAAGAAATGGTTTTGCTATCAAGAAAATTCAATAGGCTTCTCAAGAGAAAGCACAAGGAAAAAAAGGACCTTGAACAATGACAAGAAGGATGAGAAGAGGAGTGACATTCAATGTTATCATTATCATGGCTATGCTCATATTGCAGTTGAATGTCCAAGTAAGAAAAAGAAAAAGAGGGAAAAGTCTAAAGGAAAAAATGCTCTATGCTCTTGGAATGAATTAGAGAAGTCCTCATTTGATGAGGAGATAAATGAAGAATGTAACCTTGTTCTCATGATGGCTCTTGAAGTAGAAAATCAACTTGTTGAGGAAGAGGAGAGCATGGATGAAGAAGAAAGGTATGAACTATTCCTAAATTCCTTCACCAAACTCCAAAGTATTCACATAAAGAAGAAGAGCAAGCTCAATGAAAAAAAATTAAAATTGGAAGCTCAAGTTACTAACCTCCAAGAGAAATAGATTCCTTAGTTTTTTTTACAAGTAAGATGCAACTTTCCCCAAAAATATCGCAAGGAGTGAGACACTTAGCTTCAAGAAAAAGAGAAAGAAATTAACAACCTTCTCATGCAACTCAATGATTCTCAAGTCATTGTTGGGCATCAAGCCTAAGAAATTGCAAACCTCTAAAGTGATTTTAAGAAATTCTTGAAAGGGAAAACTACTTTGAACATGATGATGAGGAAATTAAAGAAATTTGGTGACAAATTAAGTCTTAGATACAAGCTTACATGAAGAAGATAAGGCAAGTGGAATTATCTTTGAAGGTATTGATTCTTGTCTAGAAACTCATGCATTTAGTGTGTTTATTGCTATAACTATGGCTACATACAATATTATTATCCATATAGATCATACTATGATTATGATAATATAAGATTTTTGCTAGCTAGCCAAGGTAGGTACAATAAGATGGTACAAGAGCCCAAAATTAGGAAAGTGTGGCTACCTAAAAGCTTATTACATAAGGCGAACATTAAAAGAAAGAATAAATTTAATCCACCTTATTCTACCCAAATTGAGATAGTAAAAGAGGGTTGGAAGCTAGACCATACCCAAACTAATCCAAGTACATAAATACCCCAATCTACATTAGATAGGTTGAAAGTTTTCTCTTAGAGTAGGATGGTTGCAAATTCACATTTTAACTAGTTTTCCTTGCCATTATTTTTGTTTGTTCTTGTAGAAATGTTCTTTACACATCTACAAGGACACCTCCATAAAGCAAGTGTTGAGATACTGAGCACATGACTATAAATGGTCTTCAAATACCAATTCTTGGAGTGC
This sequence comes from Gnetum montanum, assembly GCA_015680685.1. Taxonomy (NCBI): domain Eukaryota; kingdom Viridiplantae; phylum Streptophyta; class Gnetopsida; order Gnetales; family Gnetaceae; genus Gnetum; species Gnetum montanum. Next base: position 212,570 of record MNCI01031359.1, read on the forward strand.
ACAATAGAATTGCACACAAAGGTCTTTCTTTATTGCTTCACAATGCTCATTTACAAGACTTGACCTAAGGGATGCTTCAATAGGAATGCTTTCAAGATCACTTTGTGTTGTCTTTTGAGAGTTCTCTATTGATTGCCTCTTAGGTATGACACTCACACCCTTTTATAGGAGAGCAAAGAGTCTTCCAGACCCTTCATTGTGCTCTCTGACTCATATTGTACTCATATAACATTATTAAGATTCTTTCTTATCAGAATCTCTTTACACATCATATTCCACTTACTAGTGGATGACAACTCACAAACCCTATCAACAAAGACACATGGACAGACCATATACAAGATGCCAATTTAGTTAGTCTAAAAATCATTATTAGTGGAGTTTGACTCATGTGGTTGTTGGAATGTTACATCATCAGGATACCATTGGATAAGAAATCTTCCTCCACGTTGATGATACTGTTGATAAAGTGGATTGTAATTATACAATTCTAGTGTTGATGGGAATTTTTGATGATGTCAGAAATGCTCTATGATGTGGGTAGCCGTGGATGTTAACACATCTTGATACCAAGAAAATTGCCATGGAAGTCGTTAATTTGTCCTCTTGCTGATGCTGGTGGTCAAGAAATATGATGGATTGATGTCTTGGAATGCATGGAAAGCCATAGATTGTAGAGCTAAAGAATACAAAAAATCTCCACGTTGTTGTGTTTTAATTTTCTAAATCATATTTTTGGGATATAGGTCAGGAAAATACTTTGGGGTATGACCATATAAAACCCACCAAGACCAAAATTCATGATTATCAGGAGGAGAAAATAAAGGTAAATTAAAATCTAAATGGTAAACATGACAATTTGATGGTTGGTATCTAGGCCAATGTAAGAAACCACTAGGATGCATTACCATTCTTTCTAGGTTATCTAATTTGACACATGTTTTAATTAACACTTTATCAGGATCCTGAGACAATTCTGGACATCCATAATACGTTTGGGCTATATTGGGTATAGCATTGATAGACTGTCTAGATAGATTACAAGAAAATAATTCTCAATCATATAAAAAATGCCTTTGATAATTCCTAATTTTTAATTCAGACAAATATTGACGAGTATATGGACAATCACATAGACGATAACTAGATCTTAACTCCCAACCTTTAGATAGTAATATATCTGCACAAAAAATTTTACATATTAGTTTTGAAATTCTCTGGTGAGAAAATTAGCCAAGGAATTCTTCTTACCATTTATATATTTTGTATTGATGAGTGGTGAGGTACCCCTACACTCGACCATACGAATGCAAGCATTACATGCGTGATCCGGTTGAACTCCAAGGACTAAGTGCTTACGCACCTTATGGAACACTTAAGGTTAATCAATCGTTGTCTTCCCAAACTTACTTGTATTGTCATGGTTGTATGGTTAAGTAATTATGAGGTATATGATNATCGTATTGAATGCACTTAAATAGGAGTTGAGGGTTGAGAGAGATTAANTTAGTTTCATTCAAGTCAATAATCCCATACCTTCCTAATATTTTGTAAGGAACTCGAGGATGAGTTTTCATTCAATCATGGGGGTATGATGGCATGTGATATCACATGGGACGTGATATCGTGTCGACCCCTACAATATAGCATACGTGATATTGCAGCCCATCGCTAGTTTTATAAATAAGAGGCGGCTTTCCCTTGTTTCTCCATATAGATCTAGACCCTTAGCGAAACTCTGGTAGTTTTACCATCCCANGCCGCCTCTTATTTATAAAACTAGCGATGGGCTGCAATATCACGTATGCTATATTGTAGGGGTCGACACGATATCGCGTCCCATGTGATATCACATGCCATCATACCCCCATGATTGAATGAAAACTCATCCTCGAGTTCCTTACAAAATATTAGGAAGGTATGGGATTATTGACTTGAATGAAACTAATGGTGAATGGGATGACATGTAAACGGATAATCATTACAAAACATGGCAAAACCTAGTATTCATGACAACAAGAGTGAACACTATATACATTTTACATCCAGCCTTATTTGGCAGCTAGGATAGAAGAGAAAAGAGAGAGAAAAAAGAAGAAGTCTGCTGCTGCCAACGCCAAGATTGTGCCTTTCATTGTTCATCCATAAGCACACCATCAATCTCATTCCTTGCATAACCGTTTCATCACCAGTCCATTCCAAGTGTTTCCTCCAGGTCCAATCCGTTGGTGTATGATTGCTATTTGCACACACAACACAGTCTTATATTAGCAAGGGTGAATGAATCATAATGCAATTGATACCTTGCTTCGGTGTAAGGTCCATTGGCTGAGTTGTGATATGGCTATTACGGATTTGGAGATATAATACTGGTGACTATCTGAGGTGTAGGGGTTAAGAGAAAATCAAAAAAATTGGACCAAGACCCCCATGACTGAGAGCAAACCTCCAGTAGTGATAGAATGGAAAAAGGTAAGGAATAAGAAAGATGGAGAAGAAGAAACAACGGTCACACCAATAAAATGGATGTCAAAGATGGAAATGAACAAAATAATTGGTGATTGCAGAAATTTTTAAAGTGAATAAATTAACGGATGCACCAAATAGGAATGCTAGTGGATCCTCCCCAAAGCAGGCTCATGCCCTTAATGCCCTGACAATCCCACATTCAAAGAGTCTGTAGGCTCTAGGAATGTCATTGGGAGACAAGAGTTAAATTCTTAACCAAAAAATTTTACCAAAAAGAAAACAATGCATCCACCAAAATATGGACTACTGATACAACTGGCAATGAGGTGATAAATGGAGAAAGAAGGATGGAAAGAGGAGAATGGAATGGAATCTCAAGAACAAGGTGGTGTACAGCCCCTTGTGTATTAATGGTTAATGTGACTTAGTAGATCCCATTCCAAATCCAGCCTTAAACAAACCACATTCACTGACTTCGCATTAATACATTCGGCCCATCCATCCACTTGAAGTAATAAGAATGCCTTCACCAAAGAGCCACCACCATTTCGACGAAATGAAAGAGGAGAAAGTGGGAAGTGAGAAGGGCCTTAGTTAGAGGGAACATGTTTATTTTAGTTCCATAAATAGTGCTTGTAGCCCAAATGATTATTTCTTCTAAGGGGTGTGCTTTGAATTCTCACTATTTTGTTTCTCTTTTATGTGTTTTTGCATGAGAAGCACACCATGCAAAGACTTATTATTTTTATTTGCTCAGCTTCCCGATAATGCGACAACGTCGAAATTGTAATAAAACTCAAGAAGAAAACATCCAAGCACCCAAGAGAATGGCCAGCCCAAGTGCATCAAATCCCTTTGAAGTCACACCCTTCTCAATCCTTGAGTCCTTCCTTAGTTTGAGAAATGCCCAATCACTGATTCATTGATAGTTCTTATTATTGAGAAAGGGACTATACAGTTCCAAGCCAAGAGAGACCATAGAATTTTATGGATGTATGGATGAAGTGGACTCATTGCCTACTATATCAAAAGAACCATACCTTAGTATCAACATCACAACTTAAAGGTAAAAACCAAACATTAGCAATCAATGGAATACAATTCTTACCACCATCAGAGCACTTATTAAGTCATGAATCAAACAAAGTAATCAAGCACACAAATAAATGAAAAATTATAAACGATGTTGTAAAATAAAAATAAGAAAATTTAAAGAAATTTGTAAAACAAAAATGTGCAAACCAAAAAAAATGTGTAAAAAAAAAATTTAAAAACACTGAGGGCCTCAAATGATCAGCATAGGTGGCCATCTCCCCCATGACTAAATTGGAAGGAAGAGATCTAAAATAGTGAGCAAGATCGTCCTCTCTCAAATGTGCTATGTGCATAGACCATTCTAGGTTCATGATAAGGGTTGGTCAGTTGCACACAGACTAGTATTCTCCTATCAGAGTACTCATTTGGATTTTCTAAGAGTTTCCAACTTCCCTCAATTGATGGTTTTAGATTAAGTGTTGGAAGTTGGCAACACTCTTACTCCAGTGCATCTATGCTTTTTTCATGGACACAAATTGATCCCCCAGTTAGTTCCATGCATATTGATGGGTTGCTCTCTTGATTAACTATCAACCATTGGGTGTTCTCTTGTTGTGTGGTTGCTACATAGGCACTTTTGTATGTTAACTTCCTGGGCATACCGGTTGCATGCAGGAGATGTTGAATGCTCCTGTACGCTATCACCCTTTGTATCACTGTATGTGATGCATGGAACCTTCTTCTTCTCAATCTTTCCATAAGTGTTTTTCTTAGATATTTTCAAGGAAAGATTGCAGATTCCTAGGCATGCATTCATAGTACTTAGCCATGCCCTTTCCATTATTATTGGGAAGTCCCCCTTGTCATTGTTGACTTGTATCATTAGGAAATCAGTTAGGTATGACCAACCAGACATAGTGGTAATGATGTCCTCAACCAATCCCAAGGGAATAGTGATGGATTGGTCAACCAGCTCTAAGCAAATATTTCTCTTCTTTAGTGGAGGCAGGTTCTAGGCTTTATACATTTCCTGTGATATCAAGTTGACTCTGGAACCTGAGTCCAGAAGAGCCTTACGTGGTTCATTCCCAGTGACTTAGAGGTAGATTAAGGGACTTCCAGGATCAAAGAGTTTCCTGGGAAGGTGGCCCACCTTTATCCAGTCAGTGATGGTATGTGTTAACATAACCATATGCGTTGAGATTTGTTGTTGATTTGAAGGGAGCTCCAAAGCCTTATTTGATGGAGGAACATTTNATTTGTTGTTGGTTTGAAGGGAGCTCCAAAGCCTTATTTGATGGAGGAACATTTGGAGGCTCAACCACTTGTGGTTGTGAGAGCTTGTTTGGACTGTTGGTTCTAAAGAAAGGTCTTATCCTTATACGATTGTTAGAAGTAGCAGTGGGTTGAAGGTTTATAGCTCTCATAGCATTGCATTACTACGGTTGAGTGGGGAGTTCCCCTTGCATCGCTGGAGTAGGTGGTAGTGGAGCTATCAGTGTAAGAGTTGCAAGTGGATTTGGAGGATGGTATGCATGTGGTGTGTCTCTCCCAGGAGAAGGAGTCTTATAATACTCTCGAGCTTGGTAGTGACGTTGTGGGGTCACGTGACCAATAGAGTCACTTGGAGAGATTGGCTGCAAACGTAGTAGCCATATGGATCTGGTTGCCGGTAAGGGTATTGTTGCCTTGGCGGTGGCATCCCCCATGACTGTGGGTATTGCCACTGCTGGTGTTGCTCCATAGGTTGTGGCAGAGTTCCACTTGGATAATATGTTAACAGTTGGTGGAATTGCCTCAGGTTACCTTGGGAATAAGGTAATCAACGGGGTGCTTGCCGTTTGTTAAGTCTTGGGTTGAGTGCATACAATATAGACTCTTGCAGATGTGAGATTATTGGGAAACATCTCTTAGGATGGTCATATTGGCATATTTCACATCCACCGTCGTTGTCTATATCCAAATCCACAACCTCTTCAGTGATAGCTAATTTATCCTTACCTTTGTTATGTGCATGATCTAAATCCCTATTTTTTTTCTTATCATGGTCACTACTTCGCTTCTTAGACTCCTCTACGATTTTTAAAATAGTTTCAAATATACTATCTAAGGAGTCCCACATTTGATCTACCTTATCCAAATATTCTGTTGTTAATTTCTGAAGTGAAAAGGTTTTCCTACTCACCAACTCTTCAAGTGGTGACTCATCCTCCTCTTCACAGAATCTAACTCCCCTCTTTTGGAGGGAAGGATCACAGTTATACTCTTCCACGCTTTCTCTCTTACATAGCTCTTTTTCTTCCTTAGCTACTTGCTCCAACAATCTATGAACCTCATGGGACCTAAGCTTTGATAATCTCCCTTGGGCATATGTTCCAAGGGTTCTCTTGGTTTCATGTCTTAGCCCATCTACAAGGTGACGTAGTTGCTCCCGTTGTGCGTACTCATGTCCCAGGCAACGATGTAACAGTGCATAATATCAGCCTATGGTAGCATCCAAGGATTCATGAGTTCCCAGCTTCCATCCTTGGATATGTTTTCGTAAGTTGGGCACTTAGGAGTACATTTGATATTTATCATTAAACAGTTCTAGCATTGTACTCCACCTCCTAATGGTTTCTGGTTCTAAGGACCAATACCAGCTTTCCACTTCTTTTATGAGTATCCTTGGAAATAACTTTAACTTTTGCCACTTGTTTTCAATGTTCTGCAAGGTGCAAGCATCATGAAATGCCTATAAGTGATTCTGCAGATCAGCATTGTATCCCCCCTCAAATCGTGAGATATTATTCATGTCTAGTCTCTTGATCCAGCTATCTTTTTGGTGCCTTGTAGGTATTCTAATGGCCTCTGTGATGTCTAACATGCTTCGGGTTGCAAGTAGGGGTTCTTCGTTGTCATTCCTCTCATGGTGTCTGTGATGCCTACGTGGTTCCCTACTTTCCCTTCTTTCATGCCTTGAGTCTCTAGACTACCCTCATCCTCGCTCTCGACTCTCTCATCAAGGTCTCTCATTNCATCTCTAGACTACCTTCATCCTCGCTCTCGACTCTCTCATCAAGGTCTCTCATTTTGCTTACCCTTATCCTCATAGTAAGGTTCCTTATGACCACGTCCTGATGTTGAAGGAGGGGGTGAATGTTATGATAAAGAGGAAGAAGAAGGAGAACCATCACCATGATGATGTTCCCTACCTTATCTTCGGTGGTCCCGGCTTCGATCGTGATGATGATCAAAATGCTCACCCTTATCATGTGTTCGTGTTCCCTCATTGAACACTTGGTGTTCTTGGGGATTAGAACCAAGATTTTAAATCATGGAGTGCAGGTTCTGATACAGCACCTCCTGACCATCGTTAGGAGGGGGAACATCATTTTGTGGAGAACCTATGAAAACAGGTTCACCACCCTCAATTTTATTTAAGACGGGTGAAGCATTACGGGGGCCTTTGCCCTTCAACGATGTGTGATAACTCTTCTGCTGCATGCCCTATTGACATTGCGCTTCTATGGGATGGTAGTCCCTTGCATTGTAATCGCATGCAACATACTCAGCGTATAATTGTGACATGTCAATTCATGCAAGGGCATGAAGGAGCATGTTGGGGGTGGCTCTATCTGGAGGCAACACTATGTTACTCTCCAAGTATCTCCAACGCAGTTGTTCACCTTGATGGAAGACAAAGGTAAAGTCAGGTATATATTAATCATGATGAATATATACCACACTGAATTGTTGAGGAATTGACGGATTTTGGTTATGTGTATTGTGCCGTCAACTGTCTCTAGTGTTGGTCCTAGGCGGTGAAGTGCTTTTGTGTGGAGAAGAAGACATTTTTGTCTTATTTGGTGTGCTGTTTACCGTTATGTTATATTTTTGTTTGATCAACCGTAAGGGTTCGTTTTAGCTCCCAATGATGTGAATGATATCCTATGTTCTACGTAGCACACAAACAACTAAGTCCCTGGCAACGGTGCCAATGATGAGTGGCAAGGTACCCCTACACTCAACCATATGAATACGAACGTTACACACGCGATTTGGTCAAACTCCAAGGACTAAGTGCTTATGCGCCTTATGGAACACTTAAGGTTAATCAATCGTTGTCTTCCCAAACTTACTTGTATTATCACGGTTGTATGGTTAAGTAAGTCTGAGGTATATGATTTTTATAACTTTTATCTTTTTATTGCCTATGCTAAGAGAGGAAAGGGTGAAGAGACTAAGTAACTAACTTTCACTAACT
>MNCI01031359.1:221999-343585 GCA_015680685.1 Gnetum montanum
GGCGATCCCAGTAACGATTAGCGTTTGGTAAGCTGCAGTTGCATAGTTCAGGGTGTGTCCGGCAAGTGGGAACGGATGCTGACGCTAGTTAATTTAGACTTAGATCTTAGTTAGAGTTAGTTTAGTTTTCTCAACCCTTCCTCCTGGTAGCATAGAAGATAAGCTGAAAATACCAAAAAAATCACATACCTCAGACTTGCTTAACCATACACCATGACACATACAAGCAAGCCTGGGAAGACAACGAACGATTAACCCCAAGTGTTTCTTGTGGCGCTAAGGCATTTAGTCTGCGGAGTTCGACCGGATCGCGCGTGTACGCTCGTATTCGTATGGTGGAGTGTAGGGGTACCTCGCCACTCATCACTTGGTATGGGATGTTGAACTAGTTTAATAAGTTCATTAAAAGGTTTATAATTTACTACAAGTCTTTTCTTTTCTTTTATCAATTCTACTCCTTTATTTACGTAGAAAGCTACATAGGAAAACATACTTATACTAGGTTGTATAAGTATTTTTGTTAAAAGCTGTGGAATTTCTTTATCACATTCTTTTTTAAGCTTTGGCGATATCCCTATGTGCTGTGTTTTTGCTTTTACTTTAATGTTGTCCAAAATTTCTATATGACACCAACGTGTTTTCTTATGTCTAAAAGCCATTGGATTGTCACTAACTAATGTTAATAATTTTTGTATGATTTCTCCTAAAGCAGCCTCATTTTGATTGATTTGGTTAATTACCCATTACGTATTTTCTTTCTTTGGTTATTTCCAATCAAATCTAATTGTAGGATATTCTAACTTTTTATATTTATGTGGACCTAGATAAATAGTATCATTAGTGACTATTAATCTATCAAATTGGTTAATTTTATCAACACCTAGTACTACATCATAGGCCAACCATTCTATAGCATATACTTTAATATTAAACATCTACCCTAAAAGAGATTGGATTGGAATTATAGGCTCTTTTGTAATATATTTATCAAACTTATTGAAAGTTACTATGATTTTTGATCTTCCTCGCCATAAATATGCTGGAATTATTCCTTTTCTTGCCAAGGTTGCTTTAGCACCTATGTCCACTAGTACATCAATAGGATAGGATCTAAATTTATCTAATTTAATACATAAAGTACACATAGGAACTTAAAGAATCTTTTTCTTATTTTGATTTATTCTTATTGGTTGAATTTTTTTTGTTTCATATTCATACATTTTCCTTTGTTCACTTTGTTCTTTAGGTTGAAGTTCTTCTATTTCATTAGAAGCCCACTAAACAAATTTTTTTAATTGTTCAATTCTTTGAGTTCTACATATAGACCTATTGATGCCTTCTATACTAGGATTTTCTTCCTGTTTTGGTGATTGTTATTTTTGAAGCAATTCATCTAAGTCATCTAATTACTTTGATGGTGATGGTTCCAGTTGACTATTAATATACCAATCCTTTTCTTTAATAAATTGTTTATACCTTATTTTTTCTTCCTTTTTATCTTTAATTTGTTTTTCTACTAATAAATATTTGTCTATACTATCTATCGAAATCTTAATTAATTTATGTTTTAATCTACTTGTTTCCAAATCTAACTGTGCTACGTTAAATTGATATTCTTGTAGGGTTGAAGATGGTTCTAAATTTATGGATGATGATGAATGAACTTTATTCATATGGCAATAATAATCATAATTTGAGTTGTTCGAAATATCCGAAGCATTAAAATGTGTGGCAACACTACCCCTTTTGGAAAAAGACAGTGATAGTGGTTGATCATAAATATCATAATTATCAAAACTCTCATAATATAAATCTTTAAATGGATCATAAGATTGTTCTTGATCTGTATCATCTAGAAATTCATAAAATTGTTATGAAATATGATGTTTCTGTATGAAATGTATTTTTTTTATCCTTATCTTTTTGTGGACATGTTGTAGCAAAGTGAGGACCATTACAAATAAAACATTTCACATCTTTTCTTGTAATCCTTTTTTGTCTTCTCTTGAATAATCTTGGAAAGTTCTTAAATTTCCTTACTGGAGGTTGCTTTCTTCTCCATCTTTGCTAAGGTCTATATTTATAATTCTTATTCTTTCTACTACAATTTTTACATACTTCTTTACCTTTATTTTTATTATACTTTTCTTCTATACGTAATTCTAAACATAAATTTTTACCTTAAATTTTGGATTAGATTTTGAGCTTGCTACATATAACAAAGTTCTCTATTTGTATTTGTCTAAAACTCATTTTTGCAAGTATTAATCCTTGTTTTTTCAATTCTTGCATATATTTGTTGTAGAATGGTTGAGGAAGGCATCCTAACAAATGTTCTTTGGCTACTACTTCATGAGTTAATTTACCAGAATAGTACCAATGTTCCATTTCATCTAGAAATGTTGGTAAGTCTTGTATTTTTGTTAATCATGTTTTAAAGTAACTATCACAATAAACTGCTTCTACATTTCCTTTATGACAATAAATTCTTTTATTATAGCATTCAAAAATACAATTGTAGGTTGTTCTATAATTCTCTACTTAATATGGGTAGGAATATGCATCCACCATTTTCTTAATATTCCTTTGAAATTATAAGTTGCATTTAGTATGGCTCTTGTTGTTGATTTTTGTTTTAGTTGAATTTAAACATCTAAATATGATTGTAAGGAATCAATCATATCTTGACATTCTTTAGAATATTTATTATCCATAATAAACATCGGTTGTTTATCTTCTACTTTTCTTACCTGAGTTAGTACTACTAATTATCCTTATTGCACTATTTTTCCTAATTTCATTTTTTAAAATTTTTCTTCTGTATTTGTTGAAACAAAAGATACTGAACTTGATTCTTTTTCTAATTCTTTTTGGATTGTATTAGCTGATATAGCTAATCCTTTTTGTTTTTGTTTTTGTTTTTCTTTTTGTTGTTTCTCATATTGTTTCTTTTCTAGTTTTGTTACTTCAAGTGGTGAAGATGGGAAATAAACTTGTTCTGTTGTTGGTAAAGGTGGAGCACTTGGAGCATATGATGTTGTCATTGGAATTTTTACTTTATGTATCCATACTTGTCTTAAAGCAGATACTTTTTTGTATACTTTTCCTAAAGTTATCATCTGATCTACTGTAGCTTTATTCATTCCTTCCAAGACTTCTAATTATACTCTATTTAAATACATTAAATCTAGTAATGTAGTATTTGTCCAGTTTTGCAAACATACTACTGATAATGATTTCTTAACTTGTAATCTCCAGACTAATTTTGATGTCTCTTCATTTGTTAACCTATTTTAAATTAATTCATATTTTTTTGAATGTTCATTTTGTAATTTTTTCATTTTGAGTTTTGCTTCTTTATATTTTTTTTCTTGTTGAGTTTCTTCTTCCTTTTGAACATTCATGTGTGTATGAATGTTTGTAATAAGGGCATCGGATTCTATGCAGTGGTAATACGAATCTACTTGGTCTAATACGTTGTATCAACATGATGGATCACCTTGATGGGAAGAAGTTGAAACTTGTTCATCTTCTTGTATAGAAGATGTTTCTAATTGTTTTTGTTGTTGTTTAACCTAAATTAATTGTTTTTGTAAATATGTTATTTGTTTTTGAAGTTGTAGTAATAGATTTTGTTGATTTATTTCAGCTTGTGGTGGTATAGAAGAAGAGTCTTGTTTTGAAGATTCTAACTTTGTAGATTCAAGCTCAGGTGTAAATAATCTTCTTTTTGGATGACATAGTGGATCTAGGGGATCATATGGAATAAATTTAGGAGTCCTAATGTTTACTTGATATCTATTTTTTGTTTGTGTATGGTAGGGTTTCAAGTAATCATAGTAAATATCATACTCAGTTGTAAGATCAAGATATTGAGTATGAATCGAAAAATCTTTAATATCAATTTGAACTCCATATTCTATGTTTGTCATCCCTACTTGTGTTTTCTTTTCTCCAAATTACAATAATGTTTGAATACTAGTATTACTAAATAATTTAAAACAAAATCTAGTACCAATAGTTGCATAAATACTTTTGTCTACCATTTCTACAGGGGAATAAACTATAAGCATTAATGATTTATATATATACGGATCATGCAAAGAAAGCATAAAATTAGGGATTGTTACAATTAATGCATCTGTTTCTAATGTTACTTTCGCTTGTGTAATGATAACATCTTCAAAATTTTTAAACCTTTCATTGATCAAGGTTATCCAATATGGAGCACTAAGTTTGTAATTGAAATGGGGATGGATATGGATGGATAATTCAGCTAAATGAATATAGTTGTAACCCTTTGAAATCCATTCTCTTGTTTTTACTGGTGAAAAGAATGTTAAAGCTACGGGTTTAAGTCCTCAGCGTGCTATTTTGAGAGCACATTCAAACAGATATAATTCGTTATATGATTCTAATAAAAAAAAGACTACTTTTATCATAAATTTTGTGACACTTAGGAACTAAAAGTGAAATTATATCATTCCTTGTACTACAAATTCAGAAATTTTATGAAAGTATGCAGAACCTATAACACATGATGGATTGGCCATAGTGTTGTCAAAGATTGTTGATTGTTGCCTCTACTGTGTGACTTACATGCCTATCCTTCGACCTTTATTGCATGACCTACGTTGGTCAACGATATGCACTAATCAAACTTTCTTTGAATAGAGTCTCAGCCTAATATGTGTTCAACATGTTCTCACCCTCATAGAATTCTCCACTCTGAACAATAAAGAAAAAAAAATGGATATGGCCTAATGTGGTATTCATCTGATACCATTGTCTAAAGGGCACAAAAGGATTGCACACAAATGCTTTTCTTTATTGCTTCACAAAGCTCATAAGGGATGCTTTAGTAGGAATGCTTTCAAGATTACTTTGCACTGTCTCTTGAGATTTCTCTACTGGTTGCCTCTTAGGTATGACACTCACACCCTTTTATAGGAGAGAAAAGAGTCTTCTAGACCCTTCATTTTTCTCTCTAACTCATACTACACTCATATAACATTATTGAGATTCTTTCTTATCAGAATCTCTTTACACATCATATTCCACTTACTAGTGGATGACAACTCACAAACCTTATCAACAAAGACACATGGACGAACCATATACAAGATGTCAATTTAGACAGTTTTTGAATCATTATTAGGTAACTATTGCCCTTGAAGACCAACATAAAATAACCTTTACATGTCCTTATGGAGCTTTTTCTTATAGACGAATGTCTTTTGGCCTTTGTAATGCACTAGCCACTTTTCAAAGAGCCATGATCTCAATATTTTCGGATATGTTAGAAGACTTTGTTGAAGTATTTATGGATGATTTTTCAATTTATGGGAATACTTATGATGAAACCTTACAACATCTTGAACATGTCTTAGATAGATGTATAGATAAAAACTTAAAAACTAAGTTGGGAAAAGAGTCATTTAATGCTTACAAGTGGTATAGTATTAGGACATGTTATTTCTAAAGAAGGGATAAGAATGGATGATGAGAAAATAAGAGTCATATCTACACTTCCATCTCCAACCAATTTAAAGACTCTTTGATCTTTTCTAGGACATGCTGGATATTATAGAAGATTTATCAAAGGCTTCTTGAAAATTGCTAAACCATTATATATGCTCTTAGAAAAGGATGTTTCATTTGTTTGGATCAATGATTGTCACGAAGCATTTTTGGGACTATAAAAATGAGTAACCACAGCCCCTATATTAAACACACCTAATTGGGATTATTTGTTTGATTTAATGTGTGATGCTAGTGACACAGCACTGGGGGAAATTTTTTGACAATACATTGATAATTAACCAAGAGTGATTTATTATGTGTCCAAAAGTCTAGACCAAGCCCAAGTAAATTATACAACTACAAAAAAAGAACTATTAGCCATTGTATATGCTCTAGATAAATTTAGACATTATTTAATTAGATATAAAACTAGAGTTTATACTAATCATTTAGCTATTACATTTTTAGCTACCAAAAAAATAGAAAATGCAAGAATAATGAGATGGTGCTTATTACTCCAAGAATTTGACCTAGTTATTCTAGATAAAAGAGGTAGGGAAAATGTATAATCTTTCTAGGTTAGAAACTCTTGATAAAAATCGAACACAAGGAATTTTTCATGATGAATTTCCTCATGAATAACTTTTTTCTACAAAGAAAGATCCTTGATTTGCTGATATAGCCAACTATCTTGCTACTATGAAAATTCCTACCAATTGAACTAAGGAAGAAGAAAAATCTTTAAAATCGAACACAAGGAATTTTTCATGATGAATTTCCTCATGAACAACTTTTTTCTACAAAGAAAGATCCTTGATTTGCTGATATAGCCAACTATCTTGCTACTATGAAAATTCCTACCAATTGGACTAAGGAAGAAGAAAAATATTTCTTACATAGCATATCTAGATACATTTGGAGTGGTTCATACCTTTATAGAATATGTAAAGATAAAATAGCAAGAAGGTGTATGGCTAAAAATGAACAATAAGAAATTTTACAAATGTGCCATGATAATTTAGGGGGAGGCCATTTTGATAGCAAACGTACTACTATTAAAATCCTTAAAAGTGGATTTTATTGGCCTTCCATTTTTAAAGATGCACATAAGTATGTGCAAGAGTGTGATAAATGTCAACAAATGGGAGCCATAACAAAAAAAAACATGAAATGCCCTTAAAACCCATTTTAATAACAGAACCATTTGATGTGTGGGGTATAGACTTTTTAGGGTCATTTCCACATCTAATGGATGTCAATACATTTTGGTTTGTATTGACTATGTTACCAAATGGGTAGAAGCAATAGGCACCCCAACAAATGATGTAAAGGTAGTTGTAGTGTTTCTTAGGGAAAATATTTTAACATGCTTTGGAACTCCATGGGCAATCATTAGTGATCAGGGAACCCACTTTGTCAATAAAATCATGAAAAAATTCCTTAAGTCTTGTGGTATCCAACATAAGATAGCTACTGCCTATCATCCACAAAGAAATGGCCAAGTAGAGAATGCTAATAGAATTATCTTAAATATATTAACAAAAACTGTATGTACCAAAGGGAAGGATTGGTCTAAAAAACTACAAGATGCACTTTGGACTTATAGAATTACTTATAAACCAAGCTTAGGATATTCACCTTATTAATTGGTTTATGGTAAGTTATGTTTATTACCAGTTGAACTGAAATATCAATCTTTATGATTAGCCTAACAACTTAATTTTGATGAAGATATGAACCAAGCCTCTAGAATTAATCAACTTCATAAACTTGACGAAATGAGGCTACATGCTCTGAATAAGCAAATAATTGTAAAAATACAAATGAAAATATTACAAGATAAAGGTATCCCTGAAAAAAATTCTTTGTAGGTCATAAAGTTTTACTTTATAATATGAGACTACATAAATTTCCTGGAAAATTAACAACTAGGTGGGAAGGCTCTTATTTAGTTATTCAACTCCATGATAATGGAAGTGTCGTCATATTACCTATTGATGATTCCTCAACAACGCTCCTAATCAATGGTCAAAGACTTAAGTTATATCATCAACACCACACTGTGGAACCTAGAGAAGATGAATTAATAGAGCTAAGTGATCCAACTTATCCCACTACAAATAAATTACATGAAAACCATTCATTAGAAGTCCTAGCTTTTAAATATACCCCTAAACCAGACTCTTTCGTCATTGAATAAGGAACTACTTTTAGTCTACAAATTTTATCTTGAAAAATGTAGAGGAAAATAGGACATTCTATTGTAAGTTGGGACTATAAAAAATTTGGTAGCATCATGTTTGGAATGCAAGGGAGAAGGACAACTCCTCCTACCTTGAAATACGTAGGTTTAAACCCAAAATCCAACTAAGGGTGAGCCTTAGACTAATAAATGTCTTACATATAATAAATTTCATTATTTTAAAATAATATTCTTTAAGTACATTATTCATAAGTCAAGTTAGCTACATAGCTTAGTTTAGGGTAATGCTTATTGGTGTTTGGTTTCTATTAAATGCTTACTTAGATAAGTCATTAAGGTGGGAAGGGTGTGTTATATTGGACCTAGCTTGTTTGGTAGTAAAAGGCATCTATCTATATTAAGCCATGTGAGCAACCCTTACAAAATGAAATTGGCCCTCACATGAACCTCATAATTGAAGTTGGTCATATATTGAATTTTTTGCAATAAAAAAAGAAGAAAAAAAATGATGATAAAGAAAAAAGCTTGTAAATAGACAAGATAAAATGCAAGAAATAAAAAAAAGAGAAAAACAAAAATGACCTCACAAGAACCTTCAATTATGAGCTGGGCCGCACTCCCACAAGAACCTTATAGTTGGACAATGCTCCAAGCTCACAATTTCAAGCATCCCACAAGAAACCCCTAGCAGAGTGTTTAAGGATAACCAAGTAATAAAGGATATGATAGTAGGGTATAACCAAATTGGAAGCTATATGTGGAAGCATATCCAAGAATAATAATCATATATACATACTTAATAAATAATTAGTAAATAAAATTTTGCTTAATGGACAAGTTTAATTTTTGTGTTAGCCTAAAAGAATATCTTGAAATAAGAAGTAGCATAATTTTGTTTACAATAACATGCCTATCAATTTTTCTAGTTCATTAATTTAATTTAATTTAATTTCACCTTTATGACTAGGCACTGGCCATAGGCTACTTAGGGGTTGCGTTGAACCCCAAAATTTGGTTTGGTTTTTAATAAGTATTTTGTTAAAGGCATGTATTTTAATTAATTTTAAATTATTAGTTAGTGTTAAATTAATATTTATTTTATTTTAGTTTAGTGGTGAGTANGTTACATAAACCATATAAACATTATAATTTATATGAATATTATATATATTATATAATTTATATAAATATCCTATTATATAATTATATATAAACATTATAGTTAATTATAGTATGCATGAACATTATAAAATTATCACAGTTTACATTATATATATATATATAAATTATATAAATAGTATATATTATTAAGGCACTGTTGGTATCCTTTGGATCACTACACTGCAACATTAAATATTAAATTATTAGTAATATTTTGTAGCTGCATTCAAACTTCACAACATTTGGGAGCCTCCTATAGGCAATGCGCCTAGTGGATGATATCAATGCCAAGAAGGGCATCATGGTGTTGGCTGTGAACAACTAGGAAATGATGGCCAAGCACAGAGCAGCACAACCCTGCATCTAGCATTCAAGATGCAATTTTAGTTATGTAAATCCTTATTCCCACCACATGCCATGGTGACTAGATGCCAAAGCTAAAACTAAAATCTCTGCACTAGGACAAAGTCCATGCAAATCTCGAGAAAGCCATGGTCTGGGATCAACTTAAATGGGGCTTGTTATAGTTGAATGAGGAAATGATTGAAATGCTTTTTGTTTACGATACCCCTCAACCTGCTAAGATCGATTTGGCAAAGTGATCTACTACAAATAGTTCAACTTCCTTGAATCAGAGGCTTCTGGATCCCAAGAAGTCCCAGAATATTTCTATTTTGTTGAGGGCTTTGAATGTGACCAAGGAGGAAGTATGCGAGGCATTAGTGGATGGCACCTATGATAGCATCAACATTGAGCTTTTAGAGACTTTATCAAAAATGAAATCATCAAGGGACAAAGAATAAAGACTGAAGGAATATAATGGTGATATTTTCAAAATTGGTGTCTTTGAGCATTTTCTAAAGGCTTTGTTAGAGATTTTTGTTGCTTTCAAATGGGTTGATGTAATGATTTATAAAGAAAATTTTGAGGAAGAGTTTCTCTACATAAAGAAGTCTCTACAGACACTAGAAGTGGCATGTGAAGAATTGAGATCTAGCAAATTATTTTTAAAGTTATTAGAGGCAGTTTTGAAAATGGGCAATAGAATGAATGTGGGGATGGAAAAGGGAGATGTCAAGGAATTCAAACTTGACATGTTGCTTAAGTTGGTAGATGTGAAGGGCACAGGTGGCAAGGATGTGAATGTGATTAGTAGCACTCATTAATTGGCATTGTGAATTTTCTCTAGTGGCAACTTGGTAGCAACATTGGTCATCAACAACACCAGTATAGATAATGAACATGTAGAGCATCACATACGCCTCTTCTACTACTTTCCATCAAAATCTGTATTAATTTAAAACATTAATAAAGCTAAACTTAGTAATGATACCAAATATAGTGGATTGGAATTGGGTTTTGGAATACCCATATATTATTAAAATAATTATTTTTAACCTTGTTGTAGTAGAAATATGACTTCAAATTTGTATTGAGGGTGCATTCATTATGCATACACATTGAAAAAAAAATTTCATTTAGCAAATGGGAGAGAAGGAGTTGATACCAATGAATTCCACATCAAATTGGAATTAATTGTTCTTGTGGTTATTATTAAAGATTTGTTGAGCTTTGCGGTAATTTTTTGGAGTCCATCGTTTGATAATCAAAATTGTTACATTGTCAAACCAATAAGGCAGAATTGTAATTTAGGCAAGTATCCCTTGTGATCTTCAATTATTATTTGTAATTTCATTTTGATTTAATTATTAATTTTCATTCTTGAACTTAATGTTAGAAGTTAGGGTGAAAATTTATGATTATATTTGTGAGTGACAGGCATAAGTGTGGAATTTAATTGAATTAAATTCTAATTATTTATTGTCTTGATGATTTCTTTGACTTTTTAACCATTCTTCCATGGATACAATCTGTGGGTCAATCACAAATGAGATGACAATCTCTACAACAAAATAAAGAAAAATAAATTTTAAAGGTATCCAGCACCAAATTTTTCCTAGCTTGTCAAGAAGCAACATTGAAGGTGTAGAAGGTGGTTGAGGAGCATGCAAGTTTTACAGAGGTAGCAAGTGCTCATGCCCTTGATCTATTAAATCTAACAAATGCTCTCACATTTCAAAATATCTGGCCTAAAACTTGTGTTTTGAGCTAGTTTTTATAGGCATGAAGTTGCCAAATTTAACTTAGGATTACTAAAATTGAACTCAAAGTTAAGTGTAACTTATCATTGAGTTCAAAAATAGCAAGTGTGATCTTTGGTTTTAGAGAATGTGGTAACCCATCAATATGATGTCGACATTAGTGTTGACACTAGCATTCATGACAATATTAACATTGACACTGATGTTGATGCAGTGGCAGTGTTAGTTCCAAGAGTTAAAAAAAATTTTGACAATTTTTTGGGCTAAAATTAACCCTAGAATACATGAGGATGGTAATTTTGAAGTGTGAAGAGATCCATAGACCAATGGAAAGTTGTGAACTTGGTATATGGAACAATTTGAAGATGTTGAGATGAGTCCTAATCTTGTGAGTGTTCCATACTTAGTTAAAAATGCTAATTTTTGAAGTTTTAGAAAACTTACAAAAAAGTGCAAATTTCGGAAGCTTAGAGCACTAAAACTATTGTTGATGAGTCATCTTGGCCTTAGGGGTCCATGGTGCATGTCAAAACATAGTTTTGGTGATATTTAAGAGATTCGATGATGGTGATATTGAAGTTAATGTAGATGCAGCAGTAGCATTAGTTTCCAAAGTTAGAAAAAATTTTGACAATTTTTTCAACTGAAAACTCTAACTCTAAATAGGCTAAAATTGACCATGAAATGCATTAGGATGATAATTTTGAAGTGTTGATATATTTGTAGATTAGTGGAAAATTGTGAGCCTAGTGTACAAGATGGCTCAAAGATGGTAAGATAAGTTTCGATCTTACTAGTGTCCCATACTTAGCCAAAAATGATAATTTTCTATGTTTTGAAAAACTTACAAAAAGTGCAAATTTTAGAAGCTCAGAGCATCAAAACTACTACTGATGAGTCATCTTGGCTTTGGGGATTCATGGTGCATGTTGAAACATAGTTTTGTTAAGAATTGGAAGTCTTGACAATGGTGATATTGATGGTGGCGTTGGCGTAGTGTTAGCATCAGTTCCTAGAGTTAGAAAATTTTTTGACAATGTTTCTAGCTAGAAATTCTAACTCTAGAAAGGTTGAAATTGATTCCAAAATGCATTAGGATGTAATTTGAAGCATCAAGAGATCCATAGACCACTGGAAATTTGGGGCCTTGGTGTGTGGGATGATTCAAAGATGTCAAGATGTGTTCCAATCTCGTGAGTTTCTCATACTTAGCCAAAAATGAAAATTTTCCAAGTTTTGGAAAAATTGCATAGAAGTGCAAATTTTGGAAGCTTGGAGCATTGAAATCGCTATCGATGAATCATCTCAGCCTTGGAAGTTCATGGAACATGTCAAAACATAGTTTTAGAAAGATTTATAAGTCCCAACATTGGTGATACCAGTATTGATCCTAACATAGCATCAACGTTAGTTTTGAGAACTGGAAAAAATTTGATAATTTTTGGAATTTTTCCAAACTTGCTGGAATTGATGTCAAAAAGTTGAAATATGACTCTAAACGGTTTTGGGAGGTCTCCAAAGGCTAGAAATATGTCTCATAATGTTTTTTTTGGGTTATTTTATGCTACGATACCTAAGAAAGCCCAATTTAACATCTTGTCGCCCCCAACACTTAGGAAAATTTTGATCTTGGGGTCCTTGGGTCAAACTACCAAAATTTTTAAATTTAAACTCTATGATGCCAGGGGAGCTTAGGATATATCATTGATGGTCTTGCATGATGCAAATTCTACAATGGCTCTAATAGTTAGCAAAAGTTTGGCCTTGGTGAGCTCCAACACTTAGAAAAATTTTGGTTCTTGAGTTTTTTGGAGATCATGAAAAATTGATAAGTTGGATTATTAACTAAACTAGTTTCCAATGAACCCAAGAGTTGAAAATGTATCTTATGATGATGCATTTGGGGGATTTGGCACTCAAATCCTCATGGAAGGAGGTTAAAACCACACTTAGTTTCATTTTTGAGCAAAGCAAGAAAAGTGGGTACAACATTACCCCCTTTTGATGGATGTTGTTGAAATGGCGAAAGAGGATCAATTAAGAAGAGATCAAATATTAAATTAAGGTACCTACAAGAGAGAAAAAAATTGAAAGAATGATGGGGGCAAATGAAAGAATATTAGGATATCACTAATACACTAGTCATGATGACAATGTTATGCCACAAAAAAAAGGCATAGTTAATTTCTACACTTAAGATGGAAGAAAGCATGTCATTTGTGATATTCACATCCTATCATACTCATGCCCTCAATACACCTTGATGAATCATATGATAGGCTACGTCAATAGGCATGCGTCGATGCATGGTTAGATGCAAGGTAGATGCATCGACATAGTGTCTAGCGTTGACTATATAAATGTGTGTACCCACTACATTTATGACACGTTAAGTCAATAGAGTAGCCAAGTTCTTTCAATTTTCTTTCCCCAGAGTTAGAATATTTTCTGAGTGCTCGTAGTAGGTGTTCAAATTTTGTATGAATCCTTATTGGAGCATCAATGTACTTGAACACTTTGATGTGTTGATAATAAGGATGAGATTCTTGGAATTCCTTGCAGCACTTAAGAATAGATTAATGTTTTTCTTATGTGGTTTATTAGTTATTCCTTTTATATTCATGTCCTTAGTTAATTAATACATTTAATAACAATAACATATAAGTATGACTACCTTGAAGATACTATTAACACTTGATAATCCTAGTGGTGTTATCACTTGGTTCACGCAATAGCCTAACACTTGGTAACCTAGTAGTGTTTATAATAAGTTTAGTGTGCATGGAAGGTGGGCCCAAATGCTTATGCTAGGATAGTTAGATTAAGACATTAGATAGTTAACTAGTTTATTTACATTACTTTTGTTACACACTTAGATTAAATGAAATAAAATATAAAAAAATCATGTGCCTTAGCTTACACTTAACCATACACTTGAACTTACACAAGTGAAGCTAGGAAGACAACGATCACATTTCTAAGTTACTATCTTTACCCATCGATGAATTTAGGTGCCATGTCCATAGAATTCGATTGAATCACTAGTGCAATCTTGTGATTCGTATGGTTTTGCATAGGGACTACTTCATGCTCATCATTGGCACCGTTGTTGAGGATTTAGTCTAGCTAAGTGCACTACATAGGAAAGATAGTGAAATCACCTAAATATGTTGTAAAGAATAATTAATGATACGTCATTACAAACATAATAATAACAAACACACAATATTTTTTAAACAATCACTAATATTGATTCTTCTTGTAGGGAAGAATCTCCACCACCACTCACTGGAGGATCCAATCAAAGATAAGAAGGACCAAAAACGTAAGTGTCCCAATAGTTTTGGATTCTTTATACCCATCTAGATCCTTACACTTTAGATTTGACCTCCATCTTACATTGGGATAAGCAACTATGATGGTGGAACACGGAAGGCAACATTGTGTTGCCTCTCGATTGATCTGTTCTTGCAATGCTTCTAAACAATCTCATCAAGTTCAACATCACTAGACTTAATGCTAAGTACAAGGTCCAAGATCAATAGATGAAAGCTTGATTTGAGGCTATAAAGGACAAAAGGTTTCTTATCCACTTATTCTTGCAACCACATAAAGGTGGCAAGGATTTCTTTTTAGGCTAGTCCTAATACATTGATTCTCCCCCTTTCTTTAATGGGGAGATCCTTAACCAAAGGTTGCAATAAACTCCAGAGAACCTTGATGATGGAAGGAATGGGTCTCAAGATTAGGGGGCCCTAAAAGATAGGATCCATAGCCGATCATCCAAAGAAAAAAATAATGACAAGTACCATGAGAAAGATAAACATGGTGATTGGGGTAGGGCCTAAAGAAGAGAAGGTAGTAGGCATTATTTTAGTGCTAATTATCCTTCCTATTCACCTTCATCATCATCCTCATCATCTTCCTCCAACTTCAATAGGAGAAGTAGAGGTCAAGACTATGGAAATAGCAATAGAGATCATGATGGAGATGAACAGCGGGATAGGGATGATTGTAGATCCTGTTAAGACAACAAGGACTAGGGGCATGAACAACAGTAGGGGGATGAACATCACAAAAAGAAAAAGGCACAACAAGACTCATTGTAGGAATGAGTCATGATAGAGACCATAGAGATTGCTATGACTATGATGAGCCCCTGCTAGCTTCAAGAAATATGTTAAACATTTTAGAGGTTGTTAGAATTTCCATCATGCACTTGAAAGATAGCTGCATCAGATAGCTAGATATGAATAATAATTCCAAGTTTGAGGGGGACATCACTTAGATCCATAGAATCATTTCTAAGTATTCCTTGATGCTTGTGCCTTGAAAAATTTGAAAAATGAATGAAAAAAGCTAAAACTATTCCTAAGGATACTCATAAAGAAAGTAAACAGCTGGTACTGATTCTTGGAACTAGAATCTATTTGATGATGGAGTATGATATTGGAGCTATTCAATGACAAATACTAAACATACTCCAAAGTATCAAATTTGCAGAGGTAAATCCAAGGTACTCATGAGTCCTTAGATGTAGCTACAGGTAGGTACTACTCTTTGTTGCACTAATGCCCAAGCCATGGATACTCCCAATGGGATTAACTACACCATATCATAGATGGGCTTAAAACTGAAACAAGGAGAACTCTTAGGATATATGTCCAATGAAGACTTTCTAAGTTAAGGGCCCATCATATTTAAAGGCTCATTAAGCAAGTGGCCAAAGAGGAAGGAGAGCTGAAAAATGGAAAAGTGTAAAAGAGTAAAACAGAGACCCCTCCATCCACAAGAGGGAGCTTTATTTATGTGAGAATGAGGAATAGGCATCACTTGATAAATTGGTGCAAATGAAAACCTTGTCAATCCAAAAATTTGTTTCTAAAATATCGATGAAGGTTTATAAGATGTGGGACTCCTTGGATGAGAGTTCCAAACTACTTTGAAGATTACAAAGGAACGTAGAGATCAAGGAGGTAGTGGTTATGAGTGGAGGAAGAAGAAGAAGAAGGCTAAATGAGAATATCACAAAGATAAGGGCAAAGCTGCAATAGTAGAGGAGGTTGCAAATTCAAATCTAATGATGATGGGTATGACATCTATTAATACAAACATCCCAAGGAATGTTGCTATGTATTGTCATACTTATAAGAATCTGGGATGTATGCTTTAAATCCTAGATTGGCAAAATAGAAAGCACCCAAGAGGTTGCCTTATCCACAAGGCAACTACTGGTAGTAGTTCCACCAATAAACTTACTATTTGAGTGAAGTCTCAATCTCAAGAATAGTACCAATAGTGGAAACACCCATAGTCATGGGGGATGCCACCTCCAAGGTAGTAATACCCTTATCACCAACTTGATCCTCATGAGTATTATATTTAGTAGCTAGTCTCTTCATGTGAGTCTTTTAGTCGCACTTCCTTTCCATATCACTACTACCCTCTAGAGTACTATAGAGTGCCTTCTCCAAGAGGGGAGTCCCCATTTCCTTTCTATCCTCCTCAATGTCTATCTACTCCTACACCACAATCATCAACTCCTCTGCCACCTGCTCCATCCATGCAGGGTGAAATACCTACCCAACCATAGCAAAGAAATGCTACAAGGGTAGTAAACTTGTAGCCAGTTCCTCAACTGAGTGGTTCTAAATTCAAGCCTTACAAGAGGCCATATTTCAAAACCAACAACCCCATGAAGCCCTTACAAAGACTTGTGGTTGTTAACCTTGCTACCTCAACCTCTGAAATTCCTATTGAGCAACCTTTAAATCAAAGTGGTCCTTAATTATACACTATCATGTTGACCCATGTGGTCACAAATTAGATCAAGGTCAGTCATCTTCCTAGGAAGAGATTTGATCTTGGGAGTCCTCTTATCTAATTACAAAATGCCGAAAATGAACCATGTAAGGCTCTTTTGGATTTAGGTACTAGAGTTAACTTAGTTTCACAAGAGATGTACAAATCCTCAAACTTTCTTGCCTTGAAAAAGAGCAACATCATATTGGAGTTGGAAAACTAATCAATCACTGTTCCTTTGGGATTGGTGAAAGAAATCATGATCACCATTTGTGGGTGGCCCTATCATGTTGATTTCTTGGTTATCAATGTGGAGAATTGCAAAGGGGACTTTCCTATCATCATGGAAAGAGCATGACTAAGCACTATTGATGCCAAGTTGAAGATTTGAGACATATCCTTGAAAATTTCTGTGGAAAATGGATTTGGAAAGATCAATAAGAATAGAGTTGCATGTATTACATATAGTGACACAAGGTGCCATTGCATGCAAAGACTGTGGACCATAAAAGATACATCACTTCAGGTATGTAATTAGTGTGCAGAGATAATAAAAATTCAAAGGTGTTTGTATGTAGTAGTCACTAAACAAGAGGGTACCCAATGGCTGATAACAAATAATGAGGCTAGATCAACAATATGCATGGAATCAACTAAGAGCCAGACTAACTCTTACATTAAAAGCATGAATAAGTTGGAGTAGCTCCATCATCAACTCTCTAATGTGCAAAGTAAAAATGATTAGGAAGAGTTGTAGATCCCAAAAACCTTCAAGTAAGAGCCCCTTGAGTTAACAGCTCTATTGACAGGAATGGAATATGCATTTCTATATAATAGCAAGTTGGTAATCATCAGTGCCACACTTACTCCTAAATAGAAGAGGAAACTGTTAGAAGGTATGAACAAATGGCCAACAACCTTTGCTTGGTCATATCATGAGCTAACAAGAATTGATCCTAGGATATGCTAGCAAAGACTTGATATAGACTCCTCCATCAAACATAAGAGGCAACTACAATACATGAACTTGAAACTCAAGCAAATCATCAAGAAGGAGATTAAACAACTCCTCAAGGGTAGACTCATTTATCCTATTGTGGATAAAGAGTAGGTTAGCACCCTCATTATTGTATCAAAGAAAGAAGGAAAGTTGAGAGTCTGTATATACTTTTGGCTACTGAACATGGCCACTTACAAAGATCATTTTCCATTGCCTTTTGTGGACTAGGTGCTAGATACCATTATGAAGCATTGTTACTATAGCTTTCTAGACAGTTATAGTAGCTATAACCAAATCTAGATTGCACCAGAGGACTAGGCCAAGATCACATTCACAAGTCCTTGGGGAAATTTTGCATATAGAAAGATGTCCTTTAGCCTATGCAATGCACCCACTACATTCTAAAGGTTGGTCCTAAGCATCTTCCAATAATAGATTGGTAGTGGGATAGAAGTCTTCATGAATGACTTCTCTACCTAAAAGGCTACCTTTGAGAAAGCCTTGGATCACCTTGAGCAAGTACTTCAAATTTGTGGAGACAAATCTAAGGCTCAATTGGCAAAAGATCCACCTAATGGTCCAAGAGGACATTATCTTGGGGCATCAAATTTTAAATAAAGGAATTAAGATAGAGCCAAAAAAGTAAGGGTTATACAAGGAATAACCAAATAGCTAGAAATAGTAAAAGATGTGAGGTCATTCGTTGGCCACACTAGTTACTATAGGAATTTCATTGAAAATTTCTCAAAGATCACTAATTCATTTATGAAGCTTACAAATAAAGATGTATTTTTCGTATGGACCAAGAAATTTGAGAATGCATTTTAGCAATTGAAGTAAAAACTCTTAGAAACTCCAATTTTACGGGCACTAGACTAGACCAGTTCATTTTATATCATGATGGATGCATCAAATTATGCATTGGGAGCTATTCTTACACAGATGGATGATTAGAAACATCCATATTATATTCATTGTGAAAGAAAAAGCATTGTGAATGCACAACTAAACTACACCATCACTAAAAAGGAGCTTATGTAGTGGTGAAAGAATTAGAGAAATTTAGGCACCATGTACTTGGATACAAAGTTTTTGTACACATTAATCATAGTGCCATTCAGTTATTGATGAACAAGCCAATGGTAAGCCCCCATGTCATGCAATGGCTAGTGATCCTCCAAGAGTTTTATTTAACAATGATTGACCAAAAGGATATCAAGAATGTGGTGGTTGACCACTTGTCTTGCTTAAGATGGGGCAACAAAGAGGATGAAAGCTCATTGTCTAATCAATTTCTTGATGAACTCCTCTTTTCTAATGTTGTTAATTCTCAAAATCCCAAGGAAGCACATTGGTAAGATAGCATCCTCTCCTATCTACTCACATAGGAGATGTTGTAAGAGTGGAATCATAAGAAGAAACAATAGTTTCTTAATTAGGCCAAACACTTTATGAAGATCCAAGGTAACCTTTACAAGAGTTGTGTAGATGGCCTACCACAATGGTGTGTCCCTGATGTAGATCAACTTTGAGTACTCTAGGACACACACAAAGGTCCTTGTGATGATCACTATGCTAGGAGGAGAATGACAATTAAGATCCTCACGGTAGGATATTATTGGCCTACAACCTTCATGGATGTCCATTATTTCTTCTATTCCTATGATAGATGCCAATGTGATGGAGGGATGATTTCATGCATGAAAGGACCTCCAATGAATCTGACCACTAGAGCTTTTCGATCTTTGGGGGATTGATTTCAAATGGAAAAGGCATACATCATTGTGGCTATTGATTATTGCATCAGATGGGCTAAAGCCACTACCATCACCAATTGTTCATCCTCTATGATGGCATAGTTTGTACAAAAAAATGTTGTTAATAGGTTTGGTATGCCACAGGCATTAATTTTAGATAATGAAACACATTTTACTGGCGTCACTTTTCGAAAGCTCATGTAACACTTAAGGGTTGAACATAAAAAACAAATCCATACCACCCCTAGGCCAATAGTCAAGCTAAGGTTACCAATAGAAAAATTACCAAAATACTAACATGTATGATTAGTAAATATAGGAAGAACTAGAGTAGTAAACTCAACAATGCTCTTTGGGCTTATTTTTCAACATGGAAACTTCCTATTGGTTATTCTCCCTATGATTTAGTGTATGGAAAACTTCCAACTCTTTTCATCCAAGTTGAGCTCTGTACACTTTCAACAGCCTATGACCTTGACTTGGGCCTAAGTTTAGCTCAAAACGAAAGACTAATGAATCTTAACATGTTAGAAGAGAATAGATTAGTTGCCTGTCATTGAATAAAGTGCATAAGGCACATAATAAACAATGCCATGACCTTAGGATAAGGAATGTATGGTTTCAACCAAGAGATAAGGTGCTCTACTAGAACCCCATGTATGTACCTTAATGTACTAAATTTCAAATGCTATGGAAGGGTCCTTACATCATGTATGAAACTTTTCCATCTAGGGCCATGATGATATATCATCTTGATAGCTTGAATAAGAGATTATTAGTCAACATTGAAAAACTTGAACCTTTCTAAGAGATAAGAGAAACCAGTGAAAATAATGCCTTAAATGATGGCCAAGCATGCTCAATCTTTCAGATCTCCCCCTTCCAACTGAGTCATGGGGGAGATGGCCATTCATGCTAGCCTCTTACAAGTGGATCCTTAGTTCTTTTAATCATTTTTCATTTTCTTTAATATTTTTCTTTATTTGGATTTTCTTACATGTCCTTTTCTTCTTTATTACCATCACAACTTTTGTGCTGAACATAGTAACTAATTGGTGGTGGTTAATTAAATTCTATTGCTTAATGACTAGATTTCATCATTGAATTTTGACATTGATTAATAGGACATTGATTTTCTTAGGATACCAAGTAGTAAGCTCATGACATCCACCCATTCCACTAAAAATACATGGTGTTTTTGTTGTTTTGGAAGCATGAGGTCCTTTCTAATAATAACTTTGAATGAACTTGTGATCTTGGTGCTCTTCAGAGTTGGAACAAATTAAGTGGAATTGGCAAGGATGTGGCTTCAAGGGAAATTTTCACCTTTTGTACCTACCTACCATCTTGAGTTTTATGGGTATTCTTATTAATTCTTGACCATTCCTAATGTCAACCAATAATAGGAAGCAATGTCTTTGCATAGTGAGCTTGCCATGAAAAAAAAAACATGGGAATTTAAAGCACATCCCTTAGATGAAATAATGGGCTACAAGCATTGGTTATGGGGTTGGAAAAACATGTTACCCATGTTTGAAGGCACCCATCTAACTAAGACCCTCTTTAATTCCTACTTTTTTCTTCTCCATTTGGAATAGTGGATGATCTTTGTGGGTGTCCATGAGCTCTAAGGGGTCAAATGACCTCAACATCCTAATGCAAAGTCACCAGAAGTGGATGGTCTTGATTCCAACTAAGGATGTGATGATCCTAGGTCACCTTAATCACAAACACTACAAGGACTTCATGTGACTAGAAGAATAACCTCCATTCCGGTCAAATGACCTCAACATCCTAATGCAAAGTCACCAGAAGTGGATGGTCTTGATTCCAACTAAGGATGTGATGATCCTAGGTCACCTTAATCACAAAAACTACAAGGACTTCATGTGACTAGAAGAATAACCTCCATTCCATTCTCTCTCTCATCATCACTTCAATCCATTTGCCATCTCACTGCTGATTATCATGCTCAATCAATGTGTCCATTTTGATATGTCTTAATTATTTGGTGATTTGATTTTTAATAACCCATGATCATTAATCATCCTTAGGGCCTATAGTCCCCTTTGGTATGAGGGCATGCAAGGGGATTAAGGGCATGAACCTACTATGGGAAGGAACCACTTGCATACTCTTTAGTTTGAAAGGTTAAATTTCCTATCCCTTAGTCATTTTTACTCTCAAATTCATTGTTTTTCACCATAACATGTCTAGTTTTTGTATTCCTTGGCAATCAAACTCCATAAAAATGTCTTTTTCCCAAAAAATTATAAGCCCTCTTCAATGCTTTATCCTTAATATAGGCTTTTTTGGCTTCCTGTGCATTCTAATTTCATTACAAAACTTCTTTTCCATACTTTTTTTTTTCAAGTGAAAATTTTTTCTCTATGGTTGTGTTGATGCATCCTTGTTGATGCAGCTCAATGCATTGACGTATCCCCATTAATGTAAGGAAACAATACTATACATACATGTTAACCCTTAGCCAAAATTTCACATTTGGAATCCAATGCCAGAGGAGTTTTTACATCTTTTTGAGTTGAGAGCACCTTCCAAGTGCCATAACTTGCCAACCACTTATCATATTCATCTTTTTCTTCAACCCTCAAGCTATTGGATATGAGATTTACGTCTTGGAGGGCACAAACTTATGGTTTATGATGGAAATTTTTTCAAAATTTTTCTAAGTCCCCAAGGTTTAACTAATAAAGTAATATTAAAAATCACTAATCTACACTAAGTTAAATGTCATGAACAAACTTGAGTAACTAAATGAATAAAATAATAATAAAATAACCTATCTACCATGATCACAACCAACCTAAGTGTAGCTTGCCAAATGAGAAAAGGTATTAAAAGTATTAAAAGTTACACATTAAACACTAATTCTTGGCTATTCTTGTGATCATAGATGGTACCAAAAAGGGGACCACAAGAAGAAGGACCATTCCAACCAAGGGAGAAGCAACCAAGAGGAGGAAGGAACCATTAGCCATAATAGCCCCAAGAAGAAGAAGTTGAACACATGCAATCGGACCTCTTCGAGAAGAGCCCAAAGTGGAATTTGTCCATTAGATTTCCACAACAAAGATAAGCTAGTCTAGGAAAAGATGAGGTGCCAAGACCTAGGCCAAATCTAGAGGTCACATTGGTTGAGGCCTGCTTTGAATGAATTCATTCCAAGGAGGTCCATAATTTAGTTCTTCAAGAACTTAACTTTAGTTCCTTCTTGGACTTGCCATTAGAGGAGGTTAAAAAATTCTCACTTCTAGTGAGGAGTGATACATGGGGGAAACCTATCTTTTCTGGAATAACTGATAGGAAAATGCAATAGTGAAGATCAAGGACATTAGCATCTTTTATTTGGTTGAGGCCATTGTAGAGGCCCTTGGATTGCCTAACACTAGGAAAACATTAGTAGAGATTTCCATGTAAGCAATCCCAGAAGCAAAGAAGGAGTGGGTCCAACAGTGCTATGGGGTGCACTCACCAAGGCATAGAGAGTCTACTTCAAGATTGTAACCTACCACCTAAACTAAACGATGAGGCCTAGCAAAGTCACTACCTTATCTTCTCATGTGTGTGCCACTCTAAGTGGAAAATTTCCTATCAACCTTTCTTAGCTTATATTCCTAGAGATTAAGAAGTGCTTTAAAGAAAATGAGCAAAGGAAGAAGACACTCCCCTTCCTATGTCTAATTAGAAAACTTTATAGAAGAGGAGGCATAGCTCGTTATGCTAATGAAACCCTTCATCATGCTTGTTAAACCCACAAATTAGTAGTTTTAAAATCTTAATTACATATTTTTAATTATTTAATTAGTGTTTAATTAATTTTTATTTTAGTTATTTTAATTTATTTTAGTTTATTGTATTTTAGTTTATTATAGTGATGAGTATTAGTTTATTAGTTTTTATGCACTAAAGACTTGAGCATGAGGTGCAGGTTTTGTTGCCGGGAAGCTATGTGGTGGCAGTTGAAGAATCCAATTCCTTGATCTATACTGATGTTATGTTTTCTAATTTTTGGTTTTTTTTTTGTAGTAGTAATAGGAATGCATGTTGAGGATTTATGATAGTAATGGAGTTGCAACTTGGACGTTGGCATAGCAATGTGGATGTGTTGCTCCATCAATCATGTTCTTTGACAGCACAACTGCAATTGTTTCTTGCATGTTACCTTGATGGAGATTTTCATTTTTCTATAGTGGATGTTATGTGGGTAATGAGGCATGGTTCCCAGTTGTTTTTATGACTGCCTGTTCTTGTAGTTGTCACTTGTGTGTGAGTGGTGGAAATTGTGCGTTTCTTTGCCATGTGATTGGTGGACATTATAGTGAATGTCACTTGCACAGGTGGTGATGGTGGATGTTACAGTGAATGTTACCTATGTAGATGGTGGTAGTGGACATTATTGCGATGGCCATTATGCACAAGTGGTGGCTCCTAATGTGCCAGACTAATTCTTATAAATTCCCTAGCCAGATGTAATAGAGGGGATAGGGAGAATAGAAAAAAGGATTGAAGAAACAAAGAGAGGATACTATTGAGAGAACCAAATCATATTAGAATTTTTGTTTGTGAACAAAATTTTGAAGGAAGAGTGTTGATGCTTTGTGGTAATTAATAGCCAACAATGTTTTAAGATTGTGAAGTTGTTGCACTATGGAGACAATAGAGCAGGGTCACAAATTAGGTGACGTTTCCTTATAATCTCCCTTATTTCTCATAAATTTATTTAAATTCTATTTGGTTTAATTGATTGTATTCATATTTGAACTTAATGTTAGAAGTTAAGGTGAATATTGTTGATTTTACTTATGGGTGAAAACTGTAAGTGTGGTGTTCTCTATTGAATCTAGATCTAATCATTGATTTTATGTCTTGATGATCTTTTACCTTGAAATCGTTCTTCCACAAGATACAACTCAGAGGTTATTCATAGACAAGGTGACAATTTCTACAATAAAAGAAATAAAGATAAAGATTAAAGCTATCTAGCATTGAATTTTGCTTGGCTCGTTAATTTGGTGTCGTTGCTAGGGAGGCTGGCAGAGTAAATCATCATCAAGAGTTTTGTATGTTTTAATTTTATTTTGTAATTTCATATTTCAGGTACATTTTATTTTATTTTATGTTTCTTTTATTTAAGTAATTTGAGAAATGATTTCTTTAACTTATTTTTTTTGCATTAAAAAATCCCAAAATAAGGAAAAATCCCAGGAATCAGCTTCTCTTATTATACAACCAATTGAAAATATTAAAAAAGTTGCAATTAAAGCCATGATAGCAGGAATTATTAAATTAGTTTGTAAATTCTTAGGAATGGTAGCCCATGAAAGTGCTAATGAAGAATGTTCTTATTAAATGAAACCAACAAAGCAGCCAAAGAAACCACCATGAATTCAACCTTCTAAGAACATTATTCGCCTTTATAAATGTACTAAAGTCACTTAAAAATAAGACCAATAGGAATCAATACAATCAAGAT
The DNA here is from genome assembly GCA_015680685.1 of Gnetum montanum. Lineage (NCBI taxonomy): Eukaryota > Viridiplantae > Streptophyta > Gnetopsida > Gnetales > Gnetaceae > Gnetum > Gnetum montanum. The sequence goes on from MNCI01031359.1 coordinate 247,042, forward strand.
CTGATTTTCCCCCCTTTGACAATACAAAATCTCAAAGAAAGAACACAACATAAATTTTCATATTTGTTAATCCTCTATTTGATATTCCAACTATAACCATGAGTTCAACTATGGGGGTAGGGTCTCAAAATCTAAGTACTACCCTAATATCAACTTATGTGACCACAATTAGAGGTATTACCCAACCAGTGAGTACTTTGAATTTTCAAACTCCACCACCAGTCTCTATTTTTATACCAAATCCTATAGTAACCCCAATAGTAACCCCTACTTACATGATGGGATCATCTTCACATCATACACCTCTCCTATTTTCCTTAGGTTCAATTCCTCTCTCCTTTAGTAGTTTGAGTTCCAATGTTCCACTTGATCAGCCCTACCCAAGATAAATCCTTGGGGGGTTATTGAATCAAAGAACATCCATTATACCTTAGAACCATTTGGTTTTTCGCAAGCAAGAGATGTAGAAGTTAAAAATATTCATTGATTACCTATCTTTAAAGGAACAAATGATGAGGATCCGATTACCCACATAAGAGAATTTAAAACAACATTAGCCATGTTAGCACCTCAGAGTGAGGATAGAACTAAGATGATTACCTTTAAATCAACCTTAAAGGATAAAGCTAATTTTTGGCTACAAACCCTTAGAATACAATGGGATGAATTTAGAAATGCTTTTCTACAAAGATTTTTTTTCTAATGATAGGCTATATCCATTAAGGAAGCAATTAATGAGTTTTATGCAACATGAGGATGAAGACTATGAGAGTACCTTTGATAGATTTAAAGGATTATGCTTAAAAAATCCAAACCATGGATTCCCAAGCCATCAATGAATTCAAATCTTTGTAGAAGGCTTATTACCTTATTTTAGGAAAAATGTTAACTTTGCATGTGGAGGAAATATTTTAAATGTGATGGCAGAAGATGGTTGGAGAACCATAGATTCATTAGTAGATCAAAGTAAATGTTAGCCAAAACCCAATATTATGCAAGGCATGAGTCAACAAATAGAACAGTTAAATAAAAAAGGTGGATGAGTTGAATGGTTAATTAAAAAACAAGCTCATGGAATTCAAGGACAAATGTGCAACATTTGTGGTAGTTCTCAACATGACCAAACAACTTGCCCAACCTTGTTCTCTTGTTAAGAGGAAATATAAGAGTCAGTAAAGGCTTTTCAACAATTTAAGAGCCAACCAACAATGAACTTTTCTCAATGACCATTTTACCAATAACAATACCTTCAAAATAACTTTAAGCCATTTAAGAATCCAACTAATGAACACTTGTGATGAGTCGTTGTTTGGACGACCGCGATATCACATCCACGATATTGCAGCCCAACCATGATATCGCATACGTGATATCGCAGCTTGTCTCCTCATCTATAAATAAGAGGTAGACAGATGTGTAATAAGTTTTTTTAAGCAGTTAGTTTTAGAGTCAGTTTTAGTTTAAGTGTTTTCATTTTCTCTCTTTCAACCCTTTTCCTCTCCGTGTATGCCCGCAGTGTGGTGAATGTAATTGTACGACATCCTTTATTCAAGTGTGACGTACTTGGAGACACACACATGACTAGAAATAAAGATCGAGATTACTTCATCATTGTAGCATTCACTTAGATTAATTATTTAATTGTTATTATTATTTAATGCTTTCCTAGTTATGCTCTCTCACCCTTAAACTCCTGTTAAAACGCGGTATGAGTACGACTTGATTACAAGCATTTAAGTGTGACTACTTGGTAACCCAGTAGCATACCTAGGATCTGTGCTTGGTAATCCTAGTGGTAGTCATGCACGAAGTCCAAGATGTGTACAGATAATCAAGGAATGGATGCTCATTGCACTTAGGCTAGTTTAGATTCTCTCACTCACTCTCTCCTAGATTAGTGAATCTTACTTTCCATTTCCTTCAGGAGTAGCGTTAAATTAGAAACTACATCATACACCTCACTCTGGACTAAATCGTACATGATAAAGATAATACTAGTCTAGGTGGGAAGACAGTGAACTACGACCTAAGGCTAATTGTCTAGATTCCACAACTAGTTCGTCTGCAGAGTTCGATCGAATCGTGCATGTAACACTCGTATTCGTATGGTTGAGTGTAGGGGTATCTCACCACTCATCAACTTGGATAAACTCAGCCAAAGCCTTATTTCCTTCATAGAAGAAAGTAGACAACTCTTTAGTGAGACTAGAAGGATATTTCAAGATTTAACAAAAAATGAATTACCATCCCAACCTGAACCAAATCCTACATCTCAAAGAAAGGGTAAAGAGCAACTATATTTTATCACTACAAGGAGTGGAAAAATAATTGAGCCTAAACCCCAAAAGAAGATGAGATTTTCGGAGGTAGGGATACAATAAGAAATTCAAACACAAATAGTAAATGAGGAAGATTAGCCAGCTAGGGAAAAAGAACAACCATTACTCTCTAGGAAACTAGTTTTGCCTCCTTTCCCTAAATGATTACAAGAGGATTTTACAACTAAATTCCATCTTGAAAAAATGTTTAGTGAATTGTATTTGCATATCCCTTTAGAACAAGTAGTAAAAGACATACCTCTTTATGCCAAATACTTAAGGGAATTATGCACTAGGAGAAGAAAGGAAAAAAATTCCTAAATAGGTTTATTTGGTTGAGAATCTTTCTCAACTTATACAAAATCATGAGATTCCAAGATCCTGGAGTCCCTACCATCCCAATCAAAATAAATGGCCAAGTAATTAAAAATGCCCTATTGGATTTAGGAGCCAACATTAATATCATGCCTCTTAAAATGGATAGGTCACTTAATATACAAGATATCAAAGGAGTAAACATAATAATATCATTGGTTGATGGTTCAAATATGCAACCCATAGGAATAGTAGAGGACTTGATAATTGAGGTAGAACAAGGTAAATACCCAATGGACTTTGTTGTTTTGGAAGTAAAAGATCTTGATTGTTTTTCTATTATATTAGGTAGACCTTAGTTAGCAATAGATGATGCAGTAATTAATTGTAGATATGGATAACTTCAACTTTCCTTTGCCAATCTTACTTTTACACTAAATATACATGCTAAGGTAAAAGAAGATTGTTTAAATGTAGACTTGAAGGAAGCAAGAATGCTCTACACTTTATCCACTTTAGCAATGGCATAAGATAGGGAAACCTTAGTGCTAAAAAATTTTGAGGAAGGACCTTTAGATCCCTCAACTAAAGAACAACAAGATCTCCTTGACTAGATTTTGAATTTGGATTTAGGAAATATTGGAGAAATAATTCAACCAAAAAATAAAGATTCCTTGGATCTTAGAGAACTACTTAGTACACTTAAGTATGTTTTCCTAGATCATAATAAACCATTAATAATAAATTTCCAACTTACTAATGAGTAAGAAAGAAAATTATTAGAAGTTTTACATAGAAAATCTAAGGCATTTGCATGTAGTTATGAGGACCTTCACCAAGGAATCTCACCCAACATCTGCCAACATCATATCTATCTAGAGGACAATGTAAAACTATTAAGAATTCCCTCAAGACAAATTAATCTAGGCTTAAAACAAGTTGTTAATGATGAAATTTCAAAAATTTTAAAAGAAGGAATGACTTATCTAATAGTTGATACTGAATAGGTAAGCCCCATTACTGTAGTACCAAAAAAATGATGAAAAATGAAGAGTTTGTGTAGATTATAGAAGGTTAAACCAAAATACAAAGAAAGACCATTTTCCATTTCTATACATAGATCAAATTCTAGAAAAATTAGAAGGACATGAATATTATTGCTTTATGGATGGATTTAGTGGTTACAACAAAGTAGCCATTACCCCTAAAGACCAAAATAAAACAACCTTTGCATGTTCTTATAGAACTTTTTCTTATAAACACATGTCTTTTGGCTTTTGTAATGCACTAGCTACTTTTCAAAGAGCCATGATCTCAATATTTTTTGACATGTTAGAAGATTATGTTGAAGTTTTTATGGATTATTTTTTAGTTTATGGGAATACTTATGATGAAGCTGTACAACATCTCAAACATGTCTTAGATAGGTGTATTGATAAAAACTTAAAATTAAGTTGGGAAAAAAAAGTTACTTGATGGTTACAAGTGGCACAATGTTAGAACATGTTATTTCTAAAGATGGGATAAGGATGGATGATGAGAATATAAGAGTCATATAGCTCCAACTAATTTGAAGACTCTTTGATCTTTTTTAGGACATGCTAGGTATTATAGGAGGTTTATCAAAAACTTTTCAAAAATTGCTAAACCATTATACATGCTATTAGAAAAAGATGTTTAATTTGTTTGGACTAATGACTGTTAAGAACCATTCTTGGAATTTCAAAAATAAGTAACCACAAACCCTATATTAAATGCACCTAATTGGGATTATCCATTTGATCTAATGCATGATGCTAGTAACATAGTAGTCGAGGTAGTTTTAGGATAATGCATTGATCATAAACCACAAGTGATTTATTATGTTTCCAAAAGTTTAGACCAAGTCCAAGTAAACTATACAACTATAGAAAAAGAATTAGTAGTGATTGTATATGATTTAGATAAATTTAGATATTATTTAATATGATATAAAACTAGAGTATATACTGATCATTTAGCCATTAAATTCTTAGCTACTAGAAAAATAGAAAATGCAAGAATAATGAGATGATACTTATTACTCCAAGAATTTGACCTAGATATTTTAAATAAAAGAGAAAGGAAAAATGTAGTAGCAAATAATATTTTAAGGTTAGAAACTACTAGTGAGAATTGAACACAAGGAGTCTTTCATGATGAATTTCCTAATGAATAACTTTTTTCTACAAGAAAGGATCCTTGGTTTGCTGATATAGCCAACTATCTAGCTACTATGAAAACCCCTACCAATTGGACTAAGGAAGAAAATAAGTCTTTCCTACACACCATATCTAGGTACATTGGGACTAGTTCATATCTTTATCAAATTTATAAGGATAACATAGCAAGGAGATGTATGGCTGAGAATGAACAACAAGAAATTCTACAAATGTGCCATGATGATTTAGGGGGTGGCCACTTTGATAGCAAATGTACCGCTATCAAAATCCTTCAAAGTGCATTTTATTGGCCCTCAATTTTTAAAGATGCACATAAGTATGTGCAAGAATGTGATAAATGTCAATGAATGGGAGCCATAACAAAAAGACATGAAATGCCCTTAAAACCAATTTTAATAATAGAACCATTTGATGTGTGGGGTATAGCCATTTTAGGATCATTTTCACCATCTAATGGATGTTGATACATTTTGGTTTGTATCGACTATGTCACCAAATGGGTAGAAGAAAAAGCCACCCCAAAAAATGATGTTAAGCTTTTTGTAGCATTCCTTAGAGAAATATTTTAACATGTTTTGAAACTCCATGGGCAAACATTAGTGATTAAGGAACCCATTTTGTCAATAAAATCATGGGAAAATTCCTTAAGTATTGTGGTATCCAACATAAAATAGCTATTACATATCATCCTCAAACAAATGGTGAAGTAGAGAATGCTAATAGAATTATCTTGAATATATTAACAAAAATTGTATGTACTAAAGGAAAGGATTGGTCTAAAAAATTGAAAGATGCACTTTGGTCTTATCGGATTACTTATAAACCAAGTTTAAGATATTCACTTTATCAATTAGTTTTTGGTAAATAATTCCTATTACTTGTTAAACTTAAATATCAATCTTTACAGTTAGCCCAACAACTCAACTTTGATGAAGACATGAACCAGGCCACTCAAATCAACCAACTTCATGAACTTGAAAAAATGCTCTTCATAAACAAACAATTGTAAAGAAATAAATGAAGATATTACATAATAAGAATATCTTTAAAAAAACACTTTTCTATAGGTGATAAAATTCTTCTATATAATATGAGATTACATAAATTTCCAAGGAAGTTAACAACTAACTAGGAAGGCCCTTATATAGTTATCTAACCTCATGATAATGGAAGCATTCTCATATCACCTATTGATGATTCCTCAACTACATTCTTAGTCAATGGACAAAGACTTAAGTTATATCATCAACATCACATTTAGGAACCTAGAGAAGTGAACATGTAGAGTTAAGTAACCTAACTTATCTTATAACTAATGAATTACATAACAAAAATCCATTAGAAGTCTTAGCTCTTAAAAATAATCTTCAACAAGACTCTTATGTCATAGAATCAACTATAAAGTAGTATTTAGATTAATAAGTGTCTTACACATAATAAACTTTATTGTTTTTCAGCAATATTATTTAAGTACAAGTTTCAGAAGTCAAGGTGGCTAAATAGCTTAGTTTAGGGTAATGCTTATTAGTGTTTGGTTTTTATTAAATACCTGATTGGATGAGTCACTAAGGTGGAAAGGGTGTGTTATATTAGACCTATAGCCAGTCAAATATTGAATTTCTCATGAAAAAAAAAGAGAAAAGAAAATGAAAAATAAAGAGAAAAGAAAATGAAAAAAAAAGAGAAAAGAAAAAAAAAAAGAGAAGAAAAGAAAAAAATCAAGAAATTAAAATTAAAAAAGAAAAAGAAAAAAATATGACCCCACAAGAACGTTTAACCATGAGCTGAGCCCCACTCCCACAAGAACCCACTTTTGTAATACAATTGGGGTGGTGCTCCAAGCTAATTTTAAGCATCCTAAAAGAACCCCCTTCTGTAAGTAGAGTGGTTAAGGGAAAGGCAATAATTACCAATCAAATTAAGGTGCCACTACCTTAGAGCTAGGGTATAACACTGGTAGTGAAGGAGTGACTCCTCCATAGTTGGTATCTTAATGAGCACATTTACTTTTAATCATTCCTCTTACTTTGTTATTTTGCTTTTGTTTTTCTGTACTACTCAAATTATTATTATTATTATTTTTCCTAGTTTTTACCATTTTCTATTCTTCTTTTTCAATTTTTGTTGTGTTATCTGCCTATTTTCTATTGCATGGTCATCTCTCTAACTAATGGTACTTTTGTGAATGGATTTTATTTGTGTTTCTCATCATGTCTTCTATAGGTTTCAGTGGTTGAGATCCCTATTATGGTAGCCAATGATGGATACTAACACTCGTTCACCAATTGCATTTCATTTTCTCTTAGTCTAGCTATTTAAAACCTAGGGCAACTTTTGATTTTGGTATATGCTTTGACCATATCTCTTTTTAATAATTTATATTTGCTAATTAAGCTAGGTATGTTGCATACCTTAGCTTAATTAAGGGGAGGGAATAACCAATTAATAAAGGATATGATAGTAGGGTATAACCAACTTGGAAGCTAGTCCAAGATCAAGTTAGGGAATGAGTTAGATGTAAGTAATGCATCTTAGATCCTTGAATCATAGGAAAGGTTTAAACCTTGAATTTATAAGACATTCTTGCATTAAACAAAGTAGACCTTGTGAGGCAAGGTTAAGTCCAATTAATCCTAGGTAGGACCTTCCTAACTGAGTTATATGTGAAATCATATTAACAAATAAAAATTTACCATCAAAAGAAGAATAGGTATAATTAGTAAATAAATATTTGGAAATTTACACAATAGACAAATTTATTTTTGTTTTAATCTTTTTCTTGTTAAATGTCTACATGTTTCCAATATGTTAAATTTTGATTGCCAAAAAAAAAAAATATATCTTGAGATAATTTTATTTTTTTTATACATTTATTAAAGTTTTATTCTATTTTATTTTCACCTTTATGGCTAGGCATTGGCCAAAGGCTCGTTGAGGGCTATGTTAAATCCCAAAATTGATAGTTTTTAAATCTTAATTACATATTGTTTATTATTTAAGTAGTTTTTAATGAATGTTTATTTTTAGTTATTTTAATTTGTTTTAGTTTATTATAGTAATGAGTATTAGTTTATTATTATTATATTATTATTAGTTTATTAGTTTGTGTACTAAAGACTTGAACCAAAGGCATAGGTTTTGTTACTAGGCAACCATGTGGTGATAGTTGAAGAATCCAATTCCTTGATCTATACTAGTGTTATATTTTTTGGTTTTTAGTTTTGTTTTTACAATAGTAATAGGAATGCATGTTGAGGGTTTATGGTGGTAATGGAGTTGCAACTTGGACATTGGAGCTGCAATGTGGGTGTGTTGCTCCATTAACCATGTTCTTTGACCATGCAACTATAGTTGTTTCTTGCATGTTACCTTGATGGAGATTGTAATTTTTTTGTAGTGGATGTTACATGGGTAATGAGGCATGATTCCCAGCTATTTTTACAGCTACATATTCCTGTAGTCGTTACTTGCACATGGGTGGTGGGAGTTGTGCATTTCTTTGCCATGTGATCGATGGACATTACTTGCGTAGGTGGTGGAAGTGGATTTTATAGTGAACATTACCTATGTATGTGGTAGTGGTGGACATTATTTCCATGGCCATTACACACGGGTGGTGGCTCCTGATGTGCCAAATCGATCCTTATAAATTCCTTGGCCAGATGCAGTAGAGAGGACAAGGAGAATAGAAAAAAAGATTGAAGAAACAGAGAGAGGATATTATTGAAAGAACCATACCAGATTAGAATTTTTGTTTGTGCACAAACTAGTGAAGGAAGAGTGTTGATTCTTTATGGCAATCAAAAACAAACAATGTTTTAAGATTATGAAGTTGTTGCACTATAGAGAAAATAGAGCAGGGTCACAAGTTAGGTAACATCTCCTTTGCAATCTTCCTTATTTCTCATAAATTTATTTAAATTCAATTTGGCTTCATTGATTGTATTCATCTTTGAACGTAATGTTAGAAATTAAGGTGAATATTATTGATTTTACTTATGGGTGATAGCCATAAGTGTGATGTTCTCAATTGAATCTATATCTAATTATTGATTTTATGTCCTGAGAATCTTTTAACTTTAAACCATTCCTCCATAGGATATGACTTGTGGGTTAGTCACAGATGAGGTGACAATTTCTACAATGAAAGAAATGAAGATAAAGATTAAAGGTATCTAGCATCGAATTTTGCCTGGCTCATCAATGATTTTGCTACTTCTTAGCAAGAGATGAAGAAGGACAAAGATGATGCTAAGCTTCTTGAAGAGGATCAGTGATGAGTTATCATTTATTTTGGCCATGATATCGTAGCCGTGATATCGTGTACATGATATCGTAGCCTGTCTCCTCATTTATAAATAAGAGGTAGATAGATCTGGTAGGAAGTTTTTGATTCTTAGTTGTAGAATTTCTCTTAAGTGTTTAATTTTAAGTAGTTCTTCTCCCAACCCTTCTCTCCCAGTGCATGCCCGTAGTGTGGTGATTGTAACTATACGACATCCTTATTTGAGTGTCATGTACTTGGACGCACACATGATCGGAAATAAAGATCGAGATTACTTCATCATTGCAGCATTCACTTAGTTTAATTAATTAATTATTATTGTCATTTATCACTTTTGTAGTTAATATTTATTTATCCTAAACCCCTGTTAAATGCGGAATGAGTATGACTTGATTACGAGCATTTAAGTGTGACTACTTGGTAACCTAGTAGCGTACCCAGGACCTGCGCTTGGTAATCCTAGTAGTAGTCGTGCATGAAGTCCAAGATGTGTATAGATGATTGAGGAATGGATGCTCATCACACTTAGGCTAGCTTAGACTCTCTCACCTTCTCTCTCTTTTAGCTTAATTAATATTATTTTCCATTATCTCCAGGAGTAGCAGTAGTATAGGAACATATCATACACCTCACTCAGGACTAAACCATACATGACAAAGTTAATACTAGTCCAGATGGAAAGATAGCGAACTACGACCTACAAGTAACTATCTAGATACCACAACTAGCCCATCTACAGAGTTCAACTGGATCATGCGTGAAACACTCGTATTCGTATGGTTGAGTGTAGGGATACCCCACTCATCATTGGCGTCATTTTCGGGGATGGTGTTAGTTATCTAGATTAGTTATATCATACTAGGTCATTGTAGAGGAATTAATGATATATCTTTTAAGAAGAAAAGTTTACAAAAATTCACATAAAAATTCACACACAATTTCACAACCATGCCTCTCCTACAAGACTATGATAATGCCACATCTAGTGAGGCGATTCATTGGAGAACCAACAAATTATATGACAATGAAGATTGGAGTACCCAACCTGAGGTGGAGGTTTCTTATAAACATAAACAAAGGCAACATTGTCCCAACGCACGAAAGCATAACTTACCTGATGACGATGAACCCCTACTAGCCACTACAAGCCTAACGCAAATACAAGAGGCTGTTCGAATCTATTATAGGCATCATAAAGAGAGCCATTTACCCAGGCTCGATTTAAACAACTTTTCCAATGTCTCAGGAGGCTATGACTTAGATCTACAACAAGATTTACAAGCCTTCTACGATGCCTATGCATGGAACAACATTGATGATGGTTGGAAAAAACTCAAGCTCTTTCCTATGAAACTCGTTGGCCAAGTAAAAGTATGGTATAGGTCGTTAAAACCAAATTCAATATGACATTGGCCAACAATGGTAGAACTCTTTAATGAAATATATCAAACCTACGCAATACTATAAGCCTTTAGGAAACAAATCCAAGAGTGGAAACAAGCACAACCTGAACCCTTGGACATGGCATTAGAAAGATATTACGCACTGTTAAAAAACTGTCTAGGCCATGAGTTCTCCAAAGAAAGGCTAATGTAACATATCATTGATGGGCTTTGTGATGAAACAAGAGAGACCTTACGAATGTATGCCCAAGGTCAACTATATGAACTATGAACCCATCAATTCCAAGAGCTTATTAAGCGGGTAGTTAAAGAAGAAGGAGAAATGGCTAGATGGGAGAGTGTTGAAAAACATCAATGGGACCAAAATCTCAACTTAACAAAGGTTCATAATCATCAAAAGGAGAAATCAACCTATCTCAAGGAGGAAGAACCATCTTTGCCAGTACAAAAATCATTAGAGTAAGTCAAGGAAAAGATTAATAAGATTTTGGAATGGACACATAAAAAGTGTGGAGAATATATCGATATTATTGGAGATAGAGTTTTAACAACCCAACAAGCAGGACAAAGTATCATTAGACAATCGGAAAGAAGGGATGAAGAAAATAAGAGCTCAACTGCCAATTATACATATGAATGCAACATTTTCATGTACGATCACCCCAAGGGCCAATGCCCAATTTTGTTACATTTATATGAGCATTGGGGAAGCACATTACACTTAGAGTTCATACAGAAATACTGTGTTTGATCACAGTGGCAACAATCCCAGTCATGGGGGAAGCCACCCCTAAACTGGAGACACCCTTCGCATCATCCTAATCTAAATGCTTATCTAGTTCAACATCCTATTTTCCAAATTGGGTCAACATACTCTATCTCACTACATTATTATTCTCCTCATTACTATTAGCCCATGCCCTCAACACAACCACCACCCATTGTACCTTACACTTCTCCTAAATTTCAACATTCTCATCCTTTCCCTCCTACATCATCACCAACTGTTCCTAAAGTGTCTAGACCACAGCGACAACCCACAAATGTTACTTGTGCTATTATTACGAATAGCAGTAAGAGACCTCCTCAACATCGAAGGCATCCCTTCTTTAGACATGACCATAGGAAGGGACAACATAGTTTCGAGGCCACTGCATTCTCCAACTCAGCACAAGTCCAACACTATGGTGCATCATTCTCTTCGAACCCAATGCCTTATGTGACTTCATTAGGGCCACTAATTAACACTCCAACAACCATACGATCTAATGAATATAGCCATGGAGAGCGACATACTGATCCTTGTATACCATCTTACGGTCCCAAGTATCATAGTGGGTTAACTCTGTACTTAGAAACCACATGTTATAAATTGCCCTACTATGCTTACTATAATTAGATGTGTGAACCCCAATGGGGAAAATATGACCAAGTTTCAATATTTCCAACATGCAAGGACCCTCATATTCCATTTGTTAATCCTTACCATGCTCAACCGTTTAGTTATGGGGGATATCCCTCATTCTAATAACAAGCGGGATTAATAAATATTTTTAATTTTCTTTAATTTTACAATTTTTTGTTTTCCACTTTTTCATTTTTCAATCTCTTGTTGTATCTTTTTTCCTTTTTATCTTTTTATAAGTAATCTTATCTATGAATAAAAGACTCATGTGGCTCATTAATTGAGGTGTGTTCTATGTTATCGAGTCTCGAATGATCAATCATTTAGACAGTGAGCCCATTACACCCACTCATCCNTGAATGATCAATCATTTAGACAGTGAGCCCATTACACCCACTCATCCATTCTAAAAATAAGAGGTATTTTTTTAGGCTACAGTGATATTCTTTACATTCTTAAAACTTAAAAAAATTAATTTTGTGTTTATTGTACTCAAAATGAAGAAGGATGGATCAAGAGGGAATGATTAGGGTGTGACATCAAGGGAACTTGCGGATTCCTTTTGGTGACATCTGTGGGAGTTATCACGCAATGTGGTTGTACTAAGATCCTTGTAGATCTAATGCAAAATGGGAGTAAGAGTAGTCAAAAGGCACTCAAAAATCCAATTCTGTTCTAGGGGGTCCCACTAGAAAGACATGCACCCATGCCTAAAGGTTGGTGGCTTCTTTGGATTCAACAATTGAAGAAAAAGAGAAAAGAAAAACAACATAAATAAAGAAAGTGCCACAAAGAAAAAATCACTTCTCCCTTGAACAAAATGCCAAAGTGATCGTATGCCTTGTTGTTATGGTACTCTCATAGTCGCTCATCATGGGATGAAACAATGTGGTGTCATTGATCAGAGGAATGGACTTGGTCCTGATATTGGAATGATGGGTTACTAACACATTAATCATGCTTTACACGCAGGATTCACTGTGCCCTTGGTCAGTTTCCTCATGTCCCAATCTCTACGATCCCTTTTGTAGTCCGTCTCACCTTGTTGTCCATGTAATTTTTGCTCGTGTCTCATATAACATAGAATTCTTACCTCATTCCTGTGATACTTACATGTGTGTATGTTGTGGAACCGGTGTGGATTACATTTAACCCTCCAAGTGCCCATGGACACCTGTAGGTGTGGTTACGCAAGGGAATTATAGGTTGGAACCTGCTCTGGGGAGGACCCACTTGCATAATTTTTGTAACTTGCACTCATAACACATCTTCCACACACCATTTATTACCCTCAGCATATCTTCAAAAATGTTCTTTCCCTCATTACTACCCCTCTAATTCAAACATTCCTATAACCCATTACATAGCCTTTTTCTCTCCCTGACCACCTAAGGCCTTTAGCAATCAATTCCACCCACACATTTATTCGTGCCTTCAAGAACTAGTTAAATTACCCTAGAACTCTTTAATACTTGTCCACATGTCCTTAGTTTCCATCATTCATTTTAGAAAAATCTTCAAAATTTGGTATATTGTGTTGTGCCTTAAGTATCGATAGGCAGCAATATCGCGTCACATTAACCTATAAATACATGACCCCAAGCAATGCTTATCGTCATTTTCAACTATTCATGTGGGGGAGTTTTTTAAATTTCTATCTACGACTTGCGATTGCACATCCCTTGCTTTCATACTTATATCTCACACATTGGTCCTCCAATTTTCATTTCGTCTGAACCCACTTGAACCCAGAGCGTTCAGCTTAGTCGTGGGGGAAGGGTACATGCCGAATAGTGCTTACCTTTTTTGGAATTTTTTATTACCCGAAGGACATTATCAAGGGTAATTAATTATAATATTAAGGATAATTGTACCGAAAATAATTTCATCCCCTTAGGTATACCAGGAAAATAAATTTGAAAACCACCTAAGCAAAAAGGACTAAATATTATAATCTTTCGTGAAACATCACACGAAGATAAAATAAATTCATTAAGGCAAGCAGTAAGGTATAACCGAACTTTGGAAAACAACCTTACTAACAATTGGCCTCGTGTGATCATAGATGGCCTTGAAATGTGGACAACAGGAAGGTCCTACTCAAGGTGGGAGTAAACAACCTAGGAGAGGTGAAGGACAAGTTCCTACTGGACAACATGTAGAGTAGGAGGAACAATCATTTTGCATTCACCAAGAAGACCCTACTACTATACAATGAAGGTAGGTGGAAGGAGGAGCTACTGCAACACCTGAACAAGGACAACATCTCACGTTGCCCTAGGATTGTGTTTAGGCTATTCATGAAAAGTCCACATTCACTGCGGTGATTGTGGAATTAAATTTTGAATCTTTCGTAGAGTTTTCTCTAGAGGCTGTTAGGAACCACCTCAAAGGGTCCCCATTATGGCCTATCCTCTCTAAAAATGGTGTCTGGTACTTAGGGGAAATGTACCAATTTTGGCACAACAAAGAACAAGGCACCACAGTTAACATTTGTGGTGTGACAGTCGATTTCTCTGTTTAGGCCATTTCGAAAGTATTAAATCTTCCAAATATAGGGCCAAAGGTTGCTCAGTTGTTTACTCATTTAGACCTTGATGCATGATGAGTTTGGTTGGAAAGGGTCTATGAAAAGGAAGATAAGACATTTGGGAAGTTGACAACAGAAGAGAGGATCTACTTCAAAATAGGGACTTATCACCTCTTCCCCACAAAGGGCTTAAAAATAATTTCAACATATGTGGCAAGAGGATGTGCAGTGTTGATGGGGAAGGTTAATGCTAACCTACCTCATTTATATTTTACAGAGATCCTAAGGCGGTTTGAAGAACAGAAGACAGGGAAGCTTGCATTGCCCTTTCCTTGTCTTATTAGGAAGCTATGCAGACATGATGGTATCAGAGGATACACCAATGATGTCCTCCAAAAAGCCCAAAATGCTTCATATGTTGAACTGCTAAAGCCACTAGCTACAAGGAAAATCACTGGTGAGATGCTGGGACAGGAATAAGAAAAGGAACAAACGGTAGGGCCAACTGCAACTCAACTTGTAGGGCCCAACCAACTTCCAATCATGGGACCTAGCCAACAATAGGAAGCAGGTCCTAGCATGGGCTAGTAGGATCAACCACCGCCACCACTACAAGATTACAGACCGTTGATGAGCCATCTCTTGGCCATTGCTGAGATGGTCAATTGGGGAAGTCGTGATGATGAAAATATCTTCCGCATCATCGACGATGCCATACAGCCCATAGTTTCTTTGTATCGCACAAGGGGAAAAGTGTCCATCCATATAGGAGGAGAGGAGAGCACTTGGCCACAACAGATCTTAGGGAACATTGCATCTTTTCAACTGTAATTAGAAACTGGTGAAGAGGCCACAATGGTGGTCATGCAGCACCAGGATGCAGCAGGAGCCGTAGAAGTGGTTGCAAACCACATAAAAGAATCATTCAATGTACCTATTGTGCGACCAGTAGATCTTACAGGAGCACTCGATGCTCAAACTCTGGTTGGAACCTCGATGACTCCTATGGAACATGAGGATGTACTTGATCGATTACTACAAATAGGACAGATGATGACGTCTCTGTTTGACATCCCTCAGGATGTTACGAAAATTTAATTAGACCTTATTTCCACCAAAGGAAAGCTAGTCTTGATAGAGATAAGGACTGAGCATGTTGAAGCCAAGGTTCAGTAATTGCAAGAAAGGCTCGTCGCCCTACAAGCAGCACCGAGACCCTTTGTAATTTGTTCTCGCAAACGAGCTAGACACTTTCAAAACTGAGCAACTGACCAATTTACTCATAGAGAATAAGAAGGTGGCAGAAGAAAAAGAGAAGGCTATTTGTGATGCCTCTACAACACAAGCACAAACTCATACGCATACAAAGGCACTCAAGGCCTTACAAGAGGAAAATAAGCAGCTTGTTGCCAACAACCTTCGATTGACCTCTGTGGAAAAGCAAAAGAATGTTCTTGAAGAATATTTTCATCAGTTATGAGAACAATTCATCTGGGTCAACCAAGACATGAACCATTTAGCTAGGGAAAAAAAAATCCTCTCAATGGAGGAGGTACGTGAAATCTGCCAAAAGATAGCTATTGAAATTAGTGTGTGGAAAAATGAGGCCAAACAACATGAAAAGCTAAAGGAGCACTTCCGAGACCAGGTGGGGATGTATAAGTAGATTATTAAGAAGGAGATTCATATGGCCAAGACCCACATCAACGCTATTAGTGCTCAACACATTGACTAGCGGGCCATATTGGACACATATGCATTTACCCACCAAGAAGAAGTTAAGAACCGAGACCTGCAAATCCAAGACCTTATTGAATACATGGAGTTGGCAAAGTTGTGGTATGCCAACCTCATCATGTTAATAGTAGGATGCCCAAGAATAGAGCTTGAGCAACAGGTAGCCACCACCTACATCAAATATGAGATAGAATTTGCAGAACGCAAGAAGATATTGCAAAAAATGGAGATTGTAAATTCTAAATTTGAGGTGGTTAAAGCAAGCTACCAAGGACAAAAAGGTATCCCAAAAAACTTGGCTTGATGTCTTGCGGATTTTCAAGAATACAAAGACAAATCCAAAGCTTACGAGGAGGAACGACAGGTGTTTACGGCTTGGTCTGTCAAGGCAAATCAAATGTTTCTACAACTACCTTGCCCATGGGAGGTGCCGACTCCATCAAACATCGAAAAATTAGCATGGACAGCGTAAGACCCTCAAAACAAAGAGGAGAAACTCCATGCCATACTTCAATGCCATCAAGTTCCAAGACCTGGAGCACAAGATAAGGGAAAGGCACCTATGGAGGAACCACCGCCACTAGGAACTACATGAGTTCCATCAATTTTGTAGCAGTAGATTTTTATTTTGTATTCTCTGTGTTGTGTCTCAAATTTCATTTTGATTCCACACTACAACATGAACCCATTCTCACCAGTCAATAATCCCATACCTATCCACTGTGTAATCAATGGAACTTGTTCTCACCATAACTCGAGGATGAGTTCTCATTTAGTTGTGGGGGTATGATGAGTTATCATTTTATTGCCTGCGATATTGTAGCCGTGATATCACGTACACGATATCACAGCCTGTCTCCTCATTTATAAATAAGAGGTAGACAAATCTGGTAGGTAGTTTTTTATGTTCTTAGTTGTATAATTTCTCTTAAGTGTTTAGTTTTAAGCAATTATTTTCTCAACCCTTCTCTCCCAGTGCATGCCTGTAGTGTGGTGATTGTAATTGTACGACATCCTTATTCGAGTGTGATGTACTTGGACATGCTCATGACCAGAAATAAAGATCGAGATTACTTCATCATTGCAGCATTCACTTAGTTTAATTAATTAATTGTTATTGTTATTTATCGCTTTCATAGTTAATATTTCTTTATCCTAAACTCCTGTTAAATGCGGAATGAGTATGACTTGATTACAAGCATTTAAGTGTGACTACTTGGTAACCCAATAGCGTACCCGAAACCTGCGCTTGGTAA
The DNA here is from genome assembly GCA_015680685.1 of Gnetum montanum. Lineage (NCBI taxonomy): Eukaryota > Viridiplantae > Streptophyta > Gnetopsida > Gnetales > Gnetaceae > Gnetum > Gnetum montanum. The sequence goes on from MNCI01031359.1 coordinate 264,492, forward strand.
TCCCAGTAGTAGTCATGCACGAAGTCCAAGATGTGTATGGATCATTAAGGAATGGATGCTCATCGCACTTAGGCTAGCTTAGACTCTCTCACCCTCTCTCTCTTTTAGCTTAATTAATATTATTTTCCATTATCTCCAGGAGTAGTAGTAGTATAGGAACATATCATACACCTCACTCAGGACTAAACCATACGTGACAAAGTTAACACTAGTCCATATGGGAAGATAGAAAACTATGATGTACAAGTAACTATCTAGATACCACAACTAGCCCGTCTACAGAGTTTGACTGGATCATGCATGAAATGCTTGTATTCATATGGTTGAGTGTAGGGGTACCTTGCCACTCGTTAAGCAGCCACCACCATCACATACTAGAGAGACAACACCAAAAGCTTGCATAGAGTGCATGAGGAAACTATGCAAATAGCTATTACAGTAGCAATAAGGTGGGCAAGTGGTGAAGAACCATCGGTATACTATCTAGCATTGAGCCATCTGAACAAAGTCACAAGAACCATAAGTTGGTTGGAAAAGATTACCCCACTATTTTTGATCCAAAGAATGTAGGGGCCCATGAGATTAAATCCAAGCACATGAGAGGTTATGGTGTTCATCCCTAGGTAACAAGAGTTCTTAGAAATTTCTAGAAATGCTGTAACCTTCTCAATGCATCTGGAGAAGGGTGAGGGGGCTACTGTCCTAGTGATGCAATATCATAGATAGGAAACACCGATGGAGGTGGTGGCTAATAGAGTGGCAAGAGAACTCAATGCTCCTATGAAAATCATGTCAAACATTATTGTACTAAAAAATGTGCATGCTTTTGTAGGAGTAGGGATCATGAGGCTTAGTGTAGCCCAACATGAGGAAGTGTTGGACCAACTAGTGGGAACCGAGCAACTACTACTAGAGATCTTTGATCTCCTAGAAGAAATCATTGCAACCCAATTGGAGTTTCTAGAAAAAAAGGGCAAGGTCATAATAGCAAAAGCCTAACTCAAGGCATCCACTATTGAGAATTGAAGATTGGCTACTGAGGTTAAGGAACTGAGAGCTTGATTAGCCAATCTTAGCCAAGCCATCATGTGGGATGAAGCTTTCTTGTAACTTCAAAATTGATTAAAAGAGGCTGAGAATGCTAAATAGATGGAAATATTTACTGTAGTCTTATCAAAATCTTTCTTGCAAGAAGAACTTGGCCTTGACTAAAGACATTCATTACTTGTGCAATGTCATGGAGCAAAAAGACCATATGGTTGAATTTGTGAGATAATAGTAGGAGTAGCTCACTAAGGTGAACTTGGATGTGAGGAGGTTGGTAGCAAAGAATAGAAATCTATTAATGGAGGAAGTTTGGGTGCTTCACTAAAAAATGGCCATTGAAGTAGTTGTCTAGAAAAATGAGACCCTGAAATTTGAATGAGTCAAGAATCATTACAGGGACAAGGTAGGGCTCTTATAATAATCTATATTTTAGTAAAGGTTGTAGAATGATTATGCATAGTTAATAATATTAAATTGATTTTTTATATGCATAATTAATTTTTCTTAGCATATGATAAATTTTCATTACTCATGTTTACTTATTTTTACCATTATGCATGATTTATGATTTTTTCCTATCACTAGTATGCACTAACTAAGTGAATGAGTTGTGGTAGTTTCTCATGAAGGCTATGGCATGGGCATGGTATGGCTATGATGGCATGACATGTCATTGATTTATTAATGTAATTTGTAATTGTAAATTTACTTGGTTATTGCTTATATTAAAGGAAATAAAGGTAGATGAGTCACATGGGTCTTGGAGGTAGACGAAGAGGGTAGCTAGATCACATGGGTTGGGGATAGATGGAGTAGGGAAGAAGCCTTTAAGTACCACCCACTCCCTTAACCCAAAGAATTCTTGGTCTCTTAGCTCTTAGGTTGGAGGGCTGCTGGGTTGAAGGAGTGTGAGGTGCTTGCTGGTCTAGGGGGCATGTAGGAAGACTTAAGTAATAGAAGTTAACAACATTTGAGTGAGTAATCTTGGCTCCCATTTCATGATTATGTCAGTTCACCAAGTTTTTATGTAGATTGAGGTTGGGTTTTGTTTTTAATTGATGTAAAATTTTGTAGATCTAGTATATTTTTGATGTGTTATTTTGAAATGTTATGGATCTAGAGTTTAGTGGTGGATTTGTTATTTTTCTTAATTTAATGTACTTTCTATGAATCTTGTGTTTTGGAAGGTTTAGGATGACCTTTATATTGCTCAATAGAATACTCATATCTCTCTTTATACTTTGAATTTGATGATGATATACCTATTTCTAGATTTCTCATGAAATTATCTACAACTTTCATGGGGACGTAGATAGAAATTTATGGTAGATGAGGCTCTATAAGTTGTTCTTTCAACACTATCCAAAATTGTAGTAATTTTAGTAGGATCTAAAGTTGAGGTCATATCTTGGTATTGGTTATGGATCTAGTTATGAATTTTTGATATCTTAGAAATATTTTCAATAGGAGCTAGATCCAAGTAGAAAATTGAAAATAAATCTATATAGAAATATTTATGAGCCCATCTTTTAGAGCTATCTAAAATTACATAAAAATCTATATAGAGATTCATCTATTAATCATTTTTTATATGTAGCTTATTTTTTCTTGAAATTTTTATGAGAATTAGCCTTGGATTCTTAGTTCTTAGAAAAAGTGGAATCAATGAAAAAGGTTCTATTTTGATGTAGTTATTAGAAATTTACTATTAGACACTCATTTTGTCTCTATTTTTGATTACCTAAAATGTTGGATTGACATCTATAGTTTTGAATTTGTAACTATTTAAATATTTCTACAATAACTAGGTATGGATATTAGATTTCAAAGGAAGCATTAATTATGAGAAAATTCATAGGTATGTGTGAGTTATGATAGTTGGATTTATGGCTATCCATTTTGTTTAATATCTAGTAAATGATAATTTGAGAATCAATTTCTATTTTTGATCTTTTTGTTGTAATATCTTCTTTTGGGGTTATTTTGGGATATTACCCATTATGAATGATTGAAAGGATTTTGATTTTAATTGATTTTTAATTTATGGACATTTTGGGAATGTATTTTATGTTGTCTTGTAAATGAGGGTTGAAATTTTGGAGGTTTTGGATCCCTTAAATATGTCTTGGAACCTTGGTTGATTGGATCTTATCAGATACTTAGACCATTGGAACTTTTGAAATTTGCATTGCACTATGACATGTTGGATTGATGGCCCATTTATCATTAATTCCATCCACCATCAATGTCAATTTGTCATTGTGAGATGGCTAGATGATGCCATGGTTTGATCATTTATTGTGTGTTTGGATGATGGAGCTAACACCAAGTGTGTGGCTAGTTGGAGATGAGGCTTTCTGGAGATGATTTTTTTGATTGACCCTTATTGTTAGTGCTTAAATGTGGCTCTTGTTGTAGGCTCCATCTAGTAGTAGAGGGTGATCCATAGCTCATTGGTCTTTTTGGATGCCTCTAGAAGTCTAGAAGTGGGTATCCATAGGGACATCTCTAGCACTAGTATGTTTGGGAACCTTATTGGGGAATCCACATGTATCACCTTGGTTCGAATTTTGGTGGGGAATCCATAGGGACCACCTTGATTCATTGAGACTAATAATAAATCCATGTGCATGGTAATTTGATATTTTGTTGGAAACTTTGATTTGGATATTTGAAAGTATTCATGACAACTTGATACACATTAACACTAAGTGCAATGCGTGCTAGCCTCCTTGTTTGCTTGATTGATGGGTGGATTGGATGGTTTTTGGTTTTGAACCATTGCAACGGTCAAATGGATTGATTCCATTCTTGATGGATGTTTATGATGGTTGTGTGTTTGGATAATCTTTGCATTGATAGATGTATGACATTGGATTTTTAACATGTTTGCAATGGATGATATTGGATGTTGTAGTGGTTGTATGTTTGGATATGCTTGCTTTGATTGTTTTGCATGTTGTCATGTCCTACCTAGCCCCCATGAGACCTATCCTTGATTTAGTCGAAATATGGTGCCAAGGTTACTCAGTGGTAGTTGATATTTTTGTTTTGTGTACAAATATTTCAAGCTAGGAAGAGCATGGAGTACATGTGGTACCTTGGAGATGTTCATAACACAAGATGAAATTATATTCTATTTGGAATTATACTTGCTATTTCATAAGTAGATGTAAATTAATTTGACTCATGTGTTTGATCTTTTATAGTAGACTTATATGGATTATGAATTATGTAGTGACAATGAGAACTTATCATATTTATTTATGTAAGATGTTTTAGATGAGATAAATATGGAAATTTATAAAGTCATTGATGTAAGATTTCCTTAGTAAATGCTTATAATTTAAATCCTTATTACTTGTATATATATTCAGCTTAATATTAAGAGATATAATTTGTTTCCATTATCTTGTCATTTAATCTCTTCTTCCTCTTGGTCATGGTGTAACCATACTTCCTTTCATTTTGTTAGAATGAATCAATTTCATTACTTTGTCATGATCAACCTTTGTTGTCCATTTTTCCCCATGTAATGCTCTTCATCCTAAGGGTAGGAAGGAGGGTGTTATAGCTCCTCAAGGAGGTGAATGAGAAGGAGATCCAATTAGTCAAGGCAAAGATGAATGAGGCCCTCTAGCAACTCCAGCAAAGAGACAATGTATGACAGATGCGTCGATGAAGTGTCTAGTCTTGCCTATATAAATGCACATATCCACTGCATTTATGACATGTTAAGTCAATGGAGTGGCCAAGTTCTTGTAGCTTTCTTCTACCATAGTCAAAATACTTTTTGAGTGCCCTTAGTAGGACTTCAAGGATTGTACAAATCATTATTCAAGCATCAATGTACTTGAACACTTTCATGTGTTGGCAATAAAGATGAGATTCTTGGAATTCCTTATAGCACTTAATAATAGAGCAATTTTTTTCATGCACTTTATTACTTATGCATTTTATATTCATGTTATTAGTTAATTAATACATTTAATAATAATAACACATAAGTACAATTGCCTCAAACATACTGTTAATGCTTGGTAATCCTAGTGGTGTTATTGCTTGGTTTAGCTAGTAGCCTAACACTTGGTAACCCAGTAGCATTTATAACAAGTTCAGGATGTGCATGGAAGGTGGGCCCAAATGCTTATGTTAGGATAGTTAGATTAAGGCATTTGATAGTTAAAAAGTTAATTTACAGTTAATTACTTTTGTTCCACACTTAGATTAAATGAAATAAAATATAAAATATAAATGGAAATCACATGCCTTGGCTTACACTTAACCACAAACTTGAACTTACACAACTGAAGCTAGGAAAATAATGATCATGTTTCTAAGACACTATCTTTGCCCATCAGTGCATTTAAGGACTAAGTCCATGGAATTCAACCAAATTGCTAGGGAATGATATAGTAAAGGGAGTTGAATGAAGAATAGAAAAGTGAAAGAGGAGATGAAAAATAGACTTGAAAAATTAAGAAAACAATAAAATTAGGGACAAAAATTAGGACCATTTCCTATACACCAAGATGAGGTGCTATGCTACAAAAGGGGGACATGACTAAATCCCTCACTCTAGTGATTACTAATTCCTTTGATTCCCTCCCTATTCCACTCAAACTCAACACATCCTCACATGGAATTAAAAATGGAAAAACACTCATCAATCATTGCATGAGGCAGATTTCTTATTAATATCTTCATCATAGTGTGATGTAGAAGAAAGTTAGTAGAATGGAACTAGAAGATATTAGGAAAGGTAGAAGAAATTTGATGAAATAAATAGAAGAAAAATAGTAGAAATAGAGAGAAAAAGGGAGGAAAAGCAATACAGGAAGGGGAAGTAACAATAGTGCAATAAAATGTAGATGAGATGAGAAAAGAGTTGGAGCAAGCTTGATGATGTTTGATCTCTTTTCTTTTTTCTTTTCTATTTTATTTTTTTGACCTCAAATGTAGTATCATTTGAGGTATGTCATATTCACTAAGTTTAGGTATTTGATTTTCATTTGAATGGACCAAGTAGTATGCTTTGTTACCATGGCTCTTGATGACAATGCATGGGCCTTACCAATTAGGTGAGAAATTGGTTAACCTGGTAGTAGGAAAATTCCTAAGGACAAGGTCACCTTCCTTGATGTCATTAATTCTAACATGCTTGTCATGGTGATGGCACATGGCTTCTTGATAATTTTGGATATTGATTGCTACTTGCTTACAATTTTCCTCAAGTATGTCCAACCCAACACAATGCATGTTATCATTATTCTCATTTGTCATCCAATTGTTCAAGGTTGCATGAAGAGAATGGATGTCCAACATCATTGACAACATAACTTTTGATCCATAGGTAAGCATGAAGAGGATTTAATTAATTTCTATTCAAAAGGTAGTATGATAGACCCAAAGGGTGTGGGATAATTAAGTATGCCAATTGCATTGGGATTTGTCAACTTTGATTCTAAGCAAACGGATGAGGGATTTATTGGTTAATTCAGCTTGCCCATTGGATTGTGGATAATACGAAGATGAGAATGATTGGGTAATTTGGTATTGATCATGAAATTTAGCTAGTTATTTACTCTTTAATTAAGGTTCATTATAAGTCACAATTTAGAGAGGAATCCAAAGTGAGTGATTATATGATCTTAGATAAAATGACAAACATGCCTAGAAGTTGTAGTTTTTAAAGAAATAACTTCAACTCACTTAGTAAAATATTTAATAGCCATTAAAATAAACCGATGACTAGTAGAAGATGGAGGATTGATAGAATCTATGGGATTCAACTCCCATTTCTAGAAAGGCCATACAACTTCAAATGTCCTAAGCTCTTTAGATGAAACATAAATAAGTGAAGTGTGACATTGACATGTGTCATAAATCTTAATTGTCATATGTGCATCCCTAAACATTGTAGGTCATTAATAACCTAACAAAATGATACAAGCTATTAGAGACCATGAGCCTAAATGGCCTCTACATATACTAGAATGAACCTATTCTAACACGTTTTACACCTCTTCATGACTTAGATAATGTAGAAGAACACTTGATGTAGAGATGCAACATAAAATATTAGGATCAACTATACAAAAATGTTTAGAAAATTTATGGAGAACATCCTTTTATAAATGAGATAAATGTTCATGAGTTTCTCTTGTTTGTTGTTATTGTATAATATCATGGTATTGTTCATCTTCTTCTAAGTTAACTAAGCCAACATGTTCTATATTTATCAGTGTAATAGCTTTATCTTGCATTGAATGAGATAAATGATCCTTTAGGAAAGTAGGATCAACAAGAAGAGAAAAAGTAGTTAGCACATTAGCAAGCATGTTTCTGAGCTGTGGATGTGCATGAGTAAACATTCATCAAACTAAGAAATGCATTTTTTTACTAATTCTAGAAAAGGTTGAAGATGTTTAGATTTGCAAGCATATTCATTATTTACCTGGTGATGAATCGTGGTTTGCCAGGCCCCGATATCAGATTCTTGATATTAGGCACATGATATCGTAGCCTGGGTAACCATATTGTATACAGGATATTGTGATTCCTGTGTTAGCTTATAAATATAGCACTCAGGTGCACAAGAAGAATGTAATTGGTAAGTCATTAGTTAGTTGTTAGGAGTTGAGATTCTTTTTGTTAATTTTCACTTCTTTTTCCAAGTGCATACCTACAGTGTGATGCTTGTAATTATACAGAATCTTTGTTCAAGTGTGACATACTTGGACACACACACAATCGATAATAAAGATCGAGATTACTCCATCATAGTAGCATTCACTTAGCTTTTATTTACTTTAATTGTTAATTATTATTTATTATTTTCTTAGTTTATATTTCTTTATCATCATTTACTATTTCTGTTGATAATGCGGAATGAGTATGTCTTAGTCACGAACATTTAAGTGTAACTACTTGGTAATCCTAGAAGTAGTACACGAGGTTCAAGATGTGTATGGATGATTAAGAATGGATGATCATAAAACTTAAGCTAGTTTAGATTTTACTTCATATTGCTTATTAGCTTAATCAAGATTATTTCTCATTGTGTCTAAGAGTAAGCATAGTATTAGAAATCACATCATACACCTCATGTTGGACTAAACCATATGTGACAAAGCAATTACTAGTCTAGGTGGGAAGACAATGAACTGTGATCAATGTGTAACTATCTAGGTGCCACAACTAGTCCATCTGTGGAGTTCAACCAAATCATGTGTACATGCTCATATTCGTATGGTTGAGCATAGGGGTACCTCACTGCTCATCACCTAGCATATGACTAATTGGGAGCCACCACCTATGGAAAGTCTTTTAATTCCAAGTTGAAGGAATAAGGGAAGATCTTGATTGAGACCTTGTATTTTTCCATGTTATTAGTACATGAAAAATTAAATTGATAATTTTGATAAATTGGATTCATGCCTTATTAGTTTAAAACACAAGCCATGCTTTAACCTTGGGCTGTGTGTGTACCATAAAAATACAAGTGTGAATGAAAATCCTTATGTTTTAATGCTATATTTGGAGGAGGAACAATCTCTTCTTTAATTTTTTCCTTGGGGGAAGGTTGGATGGTTACAACATATGGTTTAGAGAGTGGGGCTGAAGTAAGTAGATCCACTATGGCTTATTCCTTATTCAAGTGTTGGACAAGCTAGGATAAAATAGATTTGGTTAAAAGAGTCTTCCACTTTTCCATGTAGTTGTTATTGCATGGGTTGATGAAAATGGATTGTAAAACATTTTCATGGTAAGAGACATGAAATTTTGTCCTTAGTAAGTGGTATCTCAATTTCTTGAGTGAAAAGACAAGGCCTAGGTAAGATTTTTCCATGTATGTGTAACATGCTTTATAATTGGAGAAGGAATGAGAGATGTAATATATAGGAAGATCAACACAATCTTCATGTTGTTGGCAAAGCATGGTTGTGATAGAGTGATTAGACTTAGAAAGATAAAGATAGAAAGGGAGATTAAATTAAGAAGGATGGAGGACATAAAGTTTCGAAAGGGCATGCTTGATTGCATTAAAAGCCTCTTGACACTTCAAGTCCTGGTCAAAAGTGGTAGATTTCTTAAGAAGGTGAGAAAGCGAATGAAATTGGTTAGTTAGATTATATATGAAATGATGGATGGATTGAAGTCTACCTTGTAGAATACACATGTCTTTAGACACTTAGGTGATGGGAGGTTCATGATTGCTTTAACTTTGTTACAATCTATTACTATATTGTTAGTTGAAACTAGAAAGTCTAACATATTGCTTGTTTTTATCTCAAAATGCATGTTTTGGGATTCAAGCGGAGGTTATATTTGTTGTAACAAGTCAAAACTAGGTCTAAGTTGATGGGATGATCGATTGAAATGATAGACTTAACTATTAGATCATCCACATAATCATTAACAATTTTAAACAGCATGTTGATAAAGGCAAATATCATGGCCTATTGGTATGATGCTTCAACATTCTTGATGAATCATGTTTTGACTAGCTTTGATATTTGATATATCTGATATCAGATCCTCAATATCAGATACCCAATGTATGTCAACCTATAAATATAGTGCTTGGGCTCATGATTTTCATACAGGTTTTGTCATAGCATAGCAAAGCTCTTGCAGTTTGTTTTCTCTAGAATATTTTCTGAGTGCCCATAATAGATGTCTAAGTGTGTATGAATCTTTGTTTAAACACTAATGTACCTGAGCATAGTAGTGTGACGAGAATAAAAATGAACCCTTTTGATCATCCTTATAGCACCGAGAATATATTAAATGTTTCCCTGATGCATTTAATATTTATGCACTTTATTTTTATGCACTTCACTTTAATGCACTTTAATTAAGCAATTAATTTCTAGTTGTTAATGAACACAAGCATGACCACCTTGAGCATACATGTAGCACTTGGTAACCCAAGAAAACTTAACATTTCATAGCCTAGTAGTGTTATACGTGTTCAGGATGTGTTTGAAAACTAGGAATAGATACTTGTGTTAGGCTACCTAGGCAATAGATAAGTTAGATTTTAAATTACTCTACCGTTCATTCTTTTTGTAGGAAATTTTACTTATAAAATACAAAATGATAAAAATCACATACCTCAATTGCACTTAATCATATACTTGTACTTCACAAATGGAACTAAGAAGACAACAAATGTTCTCAATGCCCATTTCACTTCCTAGAGAATTAGTGCATTGGAGAACTATAGGTCCATGGAATTCAACTGGATCACACATGAACACCTTAGTGGTTAATATGGTTGGGCATAGGGGTACCTCACTGCTCATCATTGGCACTGTTGCCAAGGACCTTTTGGTTGTTTTGTGTGCTATCTAGGATTTAGAGAAAATTATTTAAATTGTTGAAATGAATCTTAGAGTCATATCACATTTTAAGATTACTACAACAATTTTTAAGAAGCACATTGCATTTTTATTATTCTAACATAAAATGTCTTCTTCTCATAGGAGTGATTCTTCACCCAAGTTTGATAGAGTACATCCACCAGTGCCTTAATAATATCGAGTGGTATATGCTCATCCTAATGAGTATGTACCAAATTTCACCTTCATCATATATTAGGATGAATAACTGCAGTGGCATGACATGGAGGGCAACATTGTGTTGCCACTTGATCAATTTTTTCCTGCAATGCTCCAACAAATGCTTATATGATGGGGTGTCCATAGACTTCATAATGGGTATGTGGTGTAGGATAGTGATGCCAAGGATTATCATCCCACTAAAGCACAACATCTTAGGGATCGCCAGTTAGAATACCATTATGAATCAGTGAAGGAAAAATGATTTAATGGTTCCCAATTCCTATTGTACTAAAAAGATGGTGGAGAACCCTTCTCTAGTGGTTTTCCATTTAGTGAGATTCCTCTCTTTGACTTCAGTGAAGCAGGTCAAAACCAAAACTTGTTGTCCACGATTCACAATCTTGGTTTTGGTAAGAATGGATCCAATGATAAGGAAGCATCCAAAGAGGCAAGTCAAGGTAGGAATGCAAACAAGAAACAAGATCATGATCGTGGTCGTGATCATCAAAGAGATTGTAGTAGGCACCATGATGATGCTAGTCCTCCTTCCTCTTCACCTTCATCATCATCCTCTTCTTCTTCTAGCTTTGATCGTAATTGTAAAGGGTGCAATCATGATGGAGGTGACCAATGGAACTGAAATGATCAAAGGACCATTGGGAAAGGTAAGACCATGGGCACAAGCATTCAAGGGAGATGCGATGCTATGAATGAAGGGGTAGTAGAGGGCATCGAAGGGACCAAAATTAAGGCCTTGATGAGCCTTTGCTTGCTACCTAAAGTATGATAAACATTGGAAAGGTAGTATGAATTCCAATAAGGCGTGTGAAGGATAGTCAGATCAAAAGGCTAGACATGAACAGTATCCCTCAATTTGAAGGGGGATATAACTCAAATATGCAAAACCATCTCCAAGCTTTTCAAGATGCATGTGCCTTGGAAAATATAGAGAATGAGTGGCAAAAACTTAAATTGTTCCCAAGGACACTCATTAAAGAAGAAAAAAATTGGTACTGGTCCTTAGAACTAAAATCTATCAAATGATGGGGTATAATGCTTGAATTATTTAATGAAAAATATCAACATACTTCAAAGTTTCCAACTTGGGAAGGAAAATCCAAAGATGAAAACAACACATGAACCCTTGGATGCCACCATCAGTCAATACTATTTCTTAATGCACAAATCTCTTAGCCATGGTTATTCTCAACTAGATCAACTTTGTCACATTGTAGACAAGCTTCAATCTAAAACAAGGAGATCCAAAGATTGATTGAGAAAGCAACTAAAGAGGAAGGAAAATTGAGAAAATGAGAAAGTGCAAAATAATACAATCATGATCCCTCCATTCACAAGAGGAAGGTTCAATTTTATGATAGCGAGAAAGAATTAGCACTTAATGAGGTGGTGAATAGGAAAGCCTTACCACTTAAAAAATTTCAATATGAAATCATAGTCAAAGTTGATTAGTTATGGGACTCCATGGATAGAAAATTTCAAGTTTTCCTAAAAATTGTTGAAGAGTCCAAAGAACGAGGTAGTGATCATGAGCACAGGAGGCATAAGGAAGTTGAACATGCCTATTAAAAATGTAAGGGTAAGATTGCTATAATAGAAAAGGTTGTGGAAAGTGAATCAGATGATGGTGATGGATGTGACATCTACCAGTATGAACATCCTAAGGGATGTTGCCCCATAGTGTCACACTTAAAGGAGTCTAGAATGTATGCTTTGAATCCATGACTAACACAAAGGTAAACATCTAGAAGATTATCTTATCCTCAAGATAATTCTAGGTAGTTTCATTAGCCATAATAGTATTATGCAAGTGAAACTTCACCACAACCATACGAGCAATATCAATAGTGGCAACAACCATAGTCACAGGCACTGGCACCACTAAGGTAGCAATACCCTTACAGACAACCTGATCCATATGGGTACTATGTTCAACAACCCTTATCTCCACGTGACTCCTCTAGTCATGTTTCTACTTTTCAATCTCACTATGATCCTTTTAATTATTATTGAAATCATTCTTCACATGCAAGAAGGGAGGCCACCTCTTAGCCTTATCCTCCTCTTATTCCTGCAAAACTTCCTCCTCCAGTCGCACAGCTACCACCTGCTCCGCCTATGCAGGGTGAACTCCCAACTCAACCACAACAACACAACACTACCAAGGCCATTAATCTATAATTGATTTATCAACTGAGTGGTTTAGATACTTGATCAAAGAAAATATTTTTCTTCCAACCATGTAGTCTACCTAAGCCCCCAAATACACCTATGATTGACAACCTTATTCTTCCATCCTCCTCTATATCAGATTCCTTCAAGTCTCCTTCAAACCAAACATCTCCTAGGATCCATGCTAATGTGCTTACTCATGATGTATCTGATTGGATCTATGCTAGAAACCTTTCCAAGAAGTTAGCAGATCCTGGGAGTCCTTTGATCTATTTGTAGATTGCTAGGACCAAACTATGCAAAGCTCTTCTTGACTCCGATTTTGGTGTCAATCTAATTTCTCATAAGATGTATACTACCTAGAACCTACCTCCTTTAAAGAAAAGTAATATCAGATTAGAATTGGCAGACCAATCCATCACTATTCCATTAGGACTAATGGAAGACATTGTGACCACTATCTGTGGGTAGTCTTATCCTATTGATTTCCTAGTGATCAAAGTGAACAATTGTAAAGGGGACTTCCCAATGATCATGGGAAGGGCACAACTAAGCACCATTGATGCAAGGATGGGCATCAGAGATCTTTCCCTAGAAATATTCAAAGAAAATGCATTTAAAAAAATTGAGAATAAGCAAGTTCCATGCATTGTGTATAGCGATACATAGTAAAATTTTGTGCAAAAACTCTAGGCAGTGAAATGAGCATCCATCTCTAAATACAAGTAGTATGCACTAGAAGCAAAAATTCAAAGGTGTCTATACACAGTGGCCACAAAATAGGAGTGCACCCAGTGGCTAACCATTAATTCTAAGAGCATCACACTTTGCATGAAACCAATTGAGAGCTTGACATGCGCATATGTCATAGGAATGAATGAACTAGAGCAAGTTCATCACCAACTCTTTGATGATGCAAATGATGATACTTATTGGGGAGAGCTGAAAATTCCTAAAAATTTCAAGTAAGAGCCCCTTGAGCTAAAACCTATACTGCTCAACATGGAATATGTGTTCTTAAAAAATGGGAAGCCGCTCATAATCAATGCAAATCTTACTCTAGAACAAAAAATGATGTTGTTGAATGTGGTTGAAAGATGATTAGAAACTTTTGCTTGGTCATATCCTAAACTCACAGGGATTGAACCTAAGATATGCCAGCATCACATCTACATTGATCTGGCTACAAAGCCCAAGAGGCAACCATAGAGACAATTAAATCCCAAACTAAAGCAAACTATCAAGGAAGAAATTGAACAACTCCTCAAGGTGGGGTTTATTTATCCCATTGCAGATAGTGAGTGGGTTAGTCCACTCATTATTGTGCTAAAAAAGGTGGTAAGTGGTGGGTCTACATCAATTTTTGGTTGCTAAATATGGCAACATTCAAGTATCACTTTCCATTGTCATTTGTTGATTAGGTATTAGACATAATATCTAGGCATTGGTACTACATTTTTCTGAATGTTTATAGTGGATATAACCAAATCTAGATCACACTGGAGGACTAAGCCAAAACAACATTCACAAGTACCTGGGGAACTTTTACATATCGCAAGATGCCTTTTGGTTTGTGTAATGTGCTTGCTACCTTTCAATGCCTGGTCCTAAGCATTTTTTAACAACAAATTGGTAGTGGTGTGGAAGTCTTCATGAATGACTTCTCCACTTATGGAGCTACATTTGAGCAAGTCATGGACCACCTTGAGCAAGTACTAAAATAAGGTGTTGAGACAAACCTCAGGCTCAACTAGCAAAAGACTCACTTGATGGTCGAAGAAGGCATTGTATTGGGGCATAGAATATCACAAGCAGAAATTAAGGTTGATTGTGAAAAAATAAGGGTCATCTAAGGAATAACTCATCAACCAAAAACTATCAAAGATGTTCGGTCATTCCTTGGACATACTAGCTATTACCAATGATTCATAGAGAATTTCTCTAAGATCACAAAAGCATTGGTGGAGCTAATAAAGAAAGATGCTCCATTTGTTTGGATTGCAAAATGCAAACAAGCATTCCAACAACTGAAAGAGAAACTTGTAGAAACTCTAATCCATTAAGTGCTTGACTGGCCTAAACCATTTCATGTTATGATAGATGCATCGAATTATGCCTTAGAAGCTATGCTTACACAGATGGATGACAAGAAACATCCCTTTACATCCATTGCACTAGTCGAAGCATTGTGGATGCACAACTAAACTACACCATTATAGAAAAATAATTGATGGTAGTGGTCTTTGCTCTAGAGAAGTTCAGGCACTATGTACTTGGATACAAAGTGTTTGTGCACATAGACCATAGTTCCATCTACTTCCTGATGAACAAGCCAATGGTGAGCCCCTGTGTCATATGGTGGTTGGTGATCTTACAGGAATTTGATCTCACAATGATAGATTGAAAGGCCACTGAGAGTGTGGTCACTGATCACTTGTCTCAACTACGATGGGAAAACAAAAAGAAAAGAAAGCTCACTATCTGATATGTTTCTTGATGAACTCCTATTTACTAGGGCTATAAATAAAAAATTGCCTAATGAGCCTAAATGGTATGATGACATTCTCATCTATCTTCTCACCTAAGATATGCCACAAGGGTTGGACCACCAGAAGAAACAACAGTTTCTTCACTAGGGAAAATGCTTCATGGAGATCAACAAACACCTCTACAAGGTGTGCATCAATGGCCTTGTTTGATGGTGTGTCCTTGATGTTGATCAACTATATGTTCTCCAAGATGCTCATGAAGGTCCTTGCGGAAGCCACTATGTTGGGAGATGCACAACCATTAAGATCCTGATGGCAGGGTACTATTGGCCATCAATCTTCAAGGATGCTCATTAATATGTCCACTCTTGGGAAAAATGCCAACAAGATGGTGGAATGATTGCTCCAATGAAAGGATCTCAATAATGGATTCAACCACTAGAACCCTTCAACATATGGGCCATTAACTTCATGGGGCCCATCACACCCATGTCAAATCAAAAAGCATACATCATAGTTGCTATTAACTATTACACAAAATGGGCAGAAGTAGCAGCCGTCATCAAGTATAGATCTTCTACTATTGCTTAGTTTGTACAAAAAAATGTTGTAAATAGGTTCAGTATGCGACATGCATTAAATTCTAATAATGGAACTAATTTTACAGGCACTACCTTTCAGAAGTTCATGCAACGTCTTGTTGTTGAACATAAACTCACAACATCCTACACCCCCAAGCCAATGGTCAAGTTAAGGTTACCAATAGGGGAATCATATGGATTCTAACAAGAACTATTAGCAAATATAGTAAAGACTAAAGCATGAAACTTAATGATGCCCTTTAGGCCTACCGTTTAACATGGAAACTTCCTATAGGCTACTCTCCCTATGAACTTGTGTATGACAAATTACCAACACTTGCTATTCAATTTGAGCTTTGTACACTTTCAATAGCATATGACCTTAACCTTGACTTAAGTCTAGGACATAAAGAAAGACTAATGAATCTCAACTTACTAGAAAAAAATTGATTTAGTGGCCCTATCATCTAACGAGTTGCACAAGGCATTCAACAAAAAGCGCCATGACCTTAAAATCAGGAAAGTCAAATTTCAACAGGGTGATAAGGTTCTCTACTGAAATCCCACACACGTACCTCAATGAACTAGGTTCTAAACATTATGAAAGGGACATTATATAACTTATGAAACTTTTTCTTTCTTTGAGGGCCATGATGATCTACAAACCTGAAAGCCCAAATAAGAAATAGTTGATCAACATATAATAAGTCAAACCTGTCCAAGAACATAAGCCAAAAAATATAATGAATGCCTCATTGGATGAACAACCACACTCCATATTTCAGATCTCATCCTTTCAAATCAGTCATAGGGAATATGGCCATCCACACTAATTATATAAGCAACTTAGTTTTTCATCGTTTTTTTTTCCACATTTTTGTTTTGCAACTTTTTGTTTTACACATTCTTTATTTTACATCTTCTATTTTAATGTTATTAATATTCTATAATTTTTATTTTACAACATCGTTAGTACATTTGTTATTTCTTTAATATGTTACACTTTCTTTTATATTTTCTTTTCTTCAGGTGTGATTTTCTAACTTTTTGTTAATAAGTGCCAAACATAGTGGTAATTAGTTGCTTGATGGTGGTATATACTATTTTATTATTTGATTGTTGGTGTTTAGATTCTAGCTTTAAATTTTGTTACTAATAATGAGGACATGGTTTCTTTTCATGCAATAGGTAGTGAGTTTACAACATCCACCCATCCACAAACTTTATGGTTTTCCTTATTCTGGAAATGTCTAGTCCCTTTTTCATTAACAAAACTATAATGAATTTGTGACTTTGGTAGTTTTTGGATCTGGAAAGGATTCAAAGGTTTGAATAGGGTGTGACTTCAAGGGGATTTGGTATTCTTGTGTTTTTTTACTTACCTGGGTGCATGTGTATTTTCATGGATTTCTTACCGTTCCATGTTGACCAATAAAGAAAGTTGAATAAAGTCTTTACATGGTGTGGTTCCCATTTCAAAAAAAAAACATGATGGAAATTCAAAGCACATCCCTTAGACATAATAAATGAATAAGTCTTTACATGTGTGATTCCCATTTCAAAAAAAAAAACGATGGAAATTCAAAGCACACCCCTTAGACAAAATAAACAGGCTATAAACACTAGTTATGGGAATAGAAAAGACATGTTACTGATGCCTGAAGGTTCCCTTTAACTAAAGTCCTTCCTCACTTCCTACTTCTCTTTTCTTCTCTAATAAGGAATGGTGGTTATTCTATGGAAGCACTCTTGTGTCTCAGGGGGATGGACTAGTCTTAGAATGATGATGTGAAGTCACTAAACATGGTTGGTTTTAGTTTGGATTAAGGATGGATCTTATCAAGTCATTTAATCATAAACTTCACAAGGGGATTCATATAACCTTAACCAAGGACTCTATTCTAGTCTTTCTTGTTCATTTATGCTTTCCATGTTTCACCTCATTGTTGATTTCATGTTCTTATTTGATGTCCTAGTTTGATGTGTTAAAATTCTTAGGTAGTTTCTTCCAGGTTTTTGTACTTAACCTTTCATAACCATTAATCATCCATAGGGTCCACAGACTCCTTGGTTTGAAGTTATGCAAGGGTAATAAAAGGCTTATGCCTACTTTGGGGAAGACCCACTTACATATCTTTTGGTTAGGTTAGTTAAGTTTTTTATCCTTAGACACTCTTACAATCAAATCCTTTCATTTACCTCATCAATGACATCCAATTGTGTGCATCTTCACAACATTTTTTAGTGAAACCTTTTATTGTTATTGTTGTGAATTATTACACCCTCTTTAAATATTCCCATGTGTAGAACTTTTTCAAATTTAATGGACCACTTATCTATTTTACCCTATTTGTCAGTCTTCCTACTAACACTCCTAAAGAAATTAATCTACCATAATCACAACCTAGCTGAGTGTAACCACCGACGAGATAAGGTACTTACCAACTATGTGTTGCACATTACATACTAATTGATGATTTTGTTGTGATTATAGTGGGAAGCATGGACTAGAAGTGGGACTATCTTTACCAAGGACAATGTGGCAATACCACATGATTAGGACCATTGATGATCATTAGATCTTCTCTCTCACTCTTCAGCTACCAAGGGGAGTGGATGTCATTTTTATCTAAGGTATTCTCTTCTCTTATCATGAACACCCAAATTTTGTAAAAGATTGTATATTTGTACACTTGGGCACTTAGAGTCTGTTGTTTCATTTGAGTTAGTTTGTATGTCAATCAATAATCCCTTACCTTTCCTATATTTTTTAAGGAACTTGTTCCTTTTCTTCTTCACTCGAGGACAAGTTTTCATTTAGTTGTGGGGGTATGATGAATCATGTTTTGATTAGCTCCAATATTAGAGCCTCAACATCATATACCTGATGTCAAAGCCCAGGAAGTGATGTCAAATATCCAATATTGTGGGGTATATGTCAACCTATAAATATAGTGCTTGGGCTCACGATTTTCATATAGTTTTTGTCATAGCATGGTGAAGCTTTTGTAGTTTGTTTTCTCTACAGTTAGAATATTTTTTGAGTGCCCGCAGTAGGAGTCTGAGTGTGTACAAATCTTTGTTTTAACATTGATATACCTAAGCACAATAGTGTGATGGGAATAAAAACAAACCCTTTTGATCATCCTTACAGCACTAAGAATAGATTAAATGTTTTCTTGCTGCATTTAATATTCATGAACTTTATTTTCATGCACTTCACTTTAAAGCAATTTAATTAAGCAATTAATTTCTAGTTGTTAATGAACACAAGCACTACTAGCTTGATCATACATGTAGCACTTGGTAACCTAGAAACGCTTAATGCTTGGTAGCCCAACAATGCTATATGTGTTCAAGATGTGTCTGAAAAGTGGGAATGGCTACTTGTGTTAGGTTAGCTAGGTAGTATATGAATTAGATTTTAAATTACTCTACCTTTCATTCTTGTTGTAGGCAATTAAACTTATAAAATACAAAATGATAAAAATCACATACCTTAGTTGCACTTAACCATATACTTGTACTTCACAAGTGGAACTAAGAAGACAATAAATGTTCTTCACACCCATTTCACTTCCTAGAGAATTAGTACATTGGAGAACTATAGGTCCATGGAATTTGACCAGATCATGCATGAATGCCTTAGTAATTCGTATGGTTGGGCATAGGGGTACCTCACTGCTCATCAATTCTTAAGCCCAAAAGACATTTTTGTGTAATAGAAGACTCTCCATGGGGTCATGAAAGTTGTGAAGTGTTGATGCTTAGGATTAATTTAAATTTGGTTGTAACCTAAAAAACCATCCATGAAACTAAGTAAAGCATGATCTACCATTGTGTTTATGAGTGATCAATGTTGGACAATGAAAAATCATCTTTTAATGTCACTTTGTATAGGTCACAAAAATTGATGCATATCCTAATAGCTCCATTTTTCTTAGGAATGAGTACTATGTTGGATATCCAATTTGAGTAATATATGGAATGTATAAATCCAACATTGTAGAGCTTGGTGATCTCATCCTTTATGGCTAAGATGAGATTAGGCTTGATTTTTCATGCTTTTTACTTAACAAGTTTGGATCCTTCTTTAAGTATAATGTTATGTTCAATGAGAATGAGATCCAAACTGGACATGTCATCATATCCCCTATTATAAGGTCTTTTTCTCATTTTGGTGATTTGTTATAGTGAGCTCTAATATGAATAATTAGTTAGTTTGAGGATTAAGTTTTCCTTAGTAATATTAAGGGTTGAGACAATAGAATATAAGGGGTCAAGAGATGAAAAATCAATCAAATTTAAGTATGAAGAGAGAGGTAGAAAATTTTCTAAGTCTAGGAGAGATAGGAGAGTTAGAAAAGTTTCTAAGACATTGAGGAGAAAGAAATAACAAATTTGCATAAGGAAAGGAGAGGATTGTGGGAAAAATTTTCTAAGTCTAAAGAGTGGGGAAAAAAGGTTAGAAAATTTTCATGGAAAGGTAAGGAGAAAATTTTCTAAGGGTTGGGAAAGTTAGAGAATTTTTGGTGGCATGAACCCAAGGTGGAGGAGTTAGAAAAAATTTCTAAGTTTTTAAGAAAAAAAACTAACACCCAAAAATTTCTATGGTATGGAAGATTGAAAGTTAAATGCGAAAAAATTTCTAAGTGTGAAGCATGAGATTAAGAAGAGGAAATATTAGGATCATGGTTTGTGCTTTAGTGTATGTGTTTTTGCTAAATGTGATAGATTTACATTGAAATGTACTAGCATGAATATTTTCATGGGCATTGTAAACTATGATACAGGGACTATTGTTTATGGATTTTATGTTTTATGTATTTATGGTTTTCTATGTTTATGGAATTTTAAATTTTTATATGTTGTTTTAATTTTCTATGTTTATAACTTTGTGATTTTTTAAAGGCAAACATGAAGCAAACACTAAACAAAACATATGATAAAATGTGATACAAAGAAGAGTAAATACTAGAGCAAGGTGATAATCAGGACTAGGCTAAACAAGCACATATAATTGAAAATAAGAAAGTGAAATAATTTAACTAATGTAAAGAAGCTAAAACTAATTTCTTACAAAGAAATATACATAAACATAAAAGATAAATAAAGATAAAACAAAAAAAGGAGAAAAAAGATTTAAGACTGCAATGCCTTAGCAATGGATTTTCTAGCATTGTACCTAGTGTGAACTTTCATGCTCTTGATGGATTCAACAATGTCTAACTTACCAAACCTTATATCCACAAATTTGTAGGTGCTAGATGACCAAGGAATAGTTGTGTTAGCTTCTTTATTTTCTTTGTTGAGGACATTTAACTAATAAGAGTAGGTTAAGATCCTAAGCTAGTCTCTTCTAATACATCTAATCATGAGATAGATGAGATTTTGGAATCAATGCATAATTCTATTTCTCTATCTTTACAAGGGAAGTGTATTTCCTAGTGCAATGGTGATGAAACAGTACAATGGTATGCTAACCAAGGTCATCCTAGAATAGCATTGATTCCATATGAATCTCTAATGATAGTAAATAAAACCTCTAACACAATCATACTCCATATAGAAAAAGGTAATTTTATCACTCATAGGATTTCTACTCTAGTGCCACTAAATGAAACTAGAGAAGAATTATAGTTAGAGTATGTGACCTATTTTTTGAGGCTGAGATGCTCAATGATTTTCCATGATATGACATTGATTCTAGCTCCATCATCCACATGCACTAATGATAGTGACACATAGTCTCTGATTTGTATGGTGATGTAAATCAAAAGCTAGCACACAACACCGATCATAGGATGTGTTTTGATGTTTTTTCCTTTAAACTTCAAATAACTAGTTTCATAGGATGGAGGATTAAGCATCAATGAGATTGCATGAACATGAGGCTAAATATCTGAAGGCACTGTGATGGAATTTAGCACCTCCTCCAAGCCAAATGATGTTCCTTTGAAGTAGAAATGAGGTCAAAGAGGGAAATATTTGTCCCTTTTAACTTCATAGTGACAATAATTTGGGGCATAACCTTGTTTTGAGAAGTTGGATTTTTTTAAGCTAGTATAAGGGAAACATCAAATGTTGTTGGTGGAGTTGAGATGACAATAGAAATAAGGGGATTTTCATTTGATGAATCTTGGAATGAAATTTCTTTTTGTTTGGCTTGTTAGCCATTTTCTTCTCTTTCCCTTGTCATTAGTTGTTGCCTTCTTTTGAGCCCTTATGAAGATTCTAATAGGTGAAGTAGGGGTAGGGAGCAAGGGAGGCTCTTGTAACTGGATGAAGAGAAAGGATGATATGTTGGATGCATGGTGTAAGGCAAGACAAGAGGATAATAAACAAGTTGAGGAGGCATGGAAACTCTATTCCTTGGGACAAAGGGAGGATAAGAGAAAGCATGTTGAGATGGCATAGGAACTTCATGATAGTGAGGTCATATGAATGACTAATGGAGCCCTTCATATGTTTTGGAAAGGAGGGGCATTAGCATCATTCCAAAGGATATTGATTATAAAAGTCTTCTTAGGCCTAGGTGGGGTAAAATGTGAGGATGAGGGACACTTGTAATAGGAGGAATCCATTTGGACAATAATGGAAAATGATGGATTATTTTCCTTAGGTTCCAAGTGGAAGGTTGAAATTCTCCATTAATGGAAATTTAGAGGATCCTTATAAATTTGCATGTTTTGGTTAATCGATTGGATAGGAGTATTGAACACAATTGCGTCTTTTTTTATCAGCACTTAAACATCATCTTCAAGAGTGTCACAATTCTCAGTATTATGGCCTAGAGCCTCATGATAGTAGCAAAACATATTGAAATTATACCACTTAGGAACATGTGGCTCTCCTTCCATGCATTGGAAAGGATCAATGGCTAAGGTTTGAAGCCTTTTGAATCGCACCCTCATTTATTATAAAAATTTCTTAGGAATTATATATCCATCCTTTAGTAGCATGTTGTATAGTTGCATGTACATCATTAGAAATTTATGGCACTTAGATCGGTCTTTCTAAGACCTTCTTGATTGCTCGTCATTATTAGACACATTTTTCCCACCATCATTGGGCTTCAGATTAGAGCTTACATCCTCATTTCTATCATTACCTCTATTGCTTGTAGATGAACTTGTTGCATTTGATTCACCAAAGCCACTATTTGACTAGCATCTTTGGTGGAATGGTCTTTGCTTGCTACTTTATTTTCTTTGTTTTTAAAGTTGATCCACTCTAGATCATTGCACTAAATAGTCACCTCCTCAATGTGTTTAGTGAAGGTGATAGTGTCATAGATGCTAAGTGGCTAGGATGGATTAATTTCCCTCTAATATAGTCATTGATAGCTTCTTCAAAAATATCTAGTAACTAATCATCAAGTAATTGATGTGTAAGCTCCATGGTCATTGATGTCCACCTAAAGATGAACTTTGAGGTAGATTCTTTAAGAGCTTTTTTGATGGCCATGGGCTTTTGCAAAGTAACACCCTTAGTAATATTGTACTTAAACCTCTCCATGATGGTAATGAAGAGCTATGGGAGGAGGTGATAGATCTATGGGAGGAGTGATTTATACCATTCAATTACTTTACCAGTCAAGGAGTTGGAAAAGCTTCTAAGGATGGTGTGGGTATAAATGGCTAGTAGCATGCATTTATAATGGAAGGTAATAACATGGTTCAAAGGATCAATTTCTTTATGATACTTAGTAAAATTTGGTAATAAAAGGCCTTTGGAAACTTAAGCATGGGATATCAAAGGACTGATGGAATCAATAAGAAGGTATGTTATAGAGACAATGAGACTGCTCCCATGCAATGCTATGGATTTTCATGTTTGGTCTTCATTTTTCTAAAGCTTAGACATGAGGTCTTATAGGAAGAGCATTAATTCAAGTGAAACACTAGGAATTGACAGAACCATAGGATTACCCAAAATGGGATTGTGATAGGGTAAAAATAATTATGATGGTATAATGGTTGGCATGGGAATTTGAGGTGTGCTATACTAGGGCACAAGTTGCATAGGTGGAACGAATGGTAGTGGCACTTTCATTGATTGATTTTATGACATATGTGATATTGGTTTAACATTTTTTAATATTAAATTAGGATTTGGAAGATAGGATGACTGATTGATAATACTAGTGTTCAAAAAGAGACTATATGCAAGTGGCATACAAGTTGCTGGTGGAATTATGATAGTAGGGTTAATTGAAGTGGGTAGTGAGATAGAAATTTTTTGTGATTCGGGCACTAAAAAAGGGCTTGAGGAGCTAATGAGGTATACATGCCATGTGATGGAGGTGTTTGGTGGATGAAAATGATTTGCAAGAAGAGTAACCTAAGGAGGCTCTTTCTCATCAACATCATGAACATTGATATCTCCCCTTTGCTTACTTGATTCATCATTAAATTGGAAATTCTGATTACTAACATTGATATTGGGGTTCCCAATGAGATGTTTCACAATATTGCTTTCCATGGCTCATATTTAATTCCTAACGAGTAAATATTCTACAAGTGTGGCATTTTTAGATTGGGTGAGCTTAATAGGTCAATTTAGATTGGGTAGGAAAGACCCCAAACCATTAGATACCTTATATTTAGCCATCCTCATTAGCTCACTCTCATGCAATGCAATGCTTAGTTTCCTTTTTGCATATCTAACTTTATAGTCATGCTACAACATGGATTCTGTAAGTACATGAGCTTTCTACATTTCCATTAGCTTATGAATTTGAGAGCCCTACTGCACACGAACCAGAAATGACAAGGACCAATGGAAAAGTAAAATTTTTAATGCTAAAAAATAACAAAGTGTAAGATTATAGGAAAAATGATTATGGATCATCGAAAAATAAATTAAGTATAAAATAGACTATGAATGATGATATAAAAAAATCAAGTGTAAAATATGGATAAAGAGCATAAAGCATTAAAATAGTATAACTATAACATGAAGGGAAGAATCTTGTTTCCCTGCCCAAATGATGGAGTTTTTATACTAAGAAATGAACAAGCATAAAAAAGCTAAAAATTTGAGTAAGTATAGAAAGGTTGAAAATTAGACTAAGAATAGAATGTGATATAAGAGATAGAATAAATTCTAAGTATAAAAAACTTATATAAAAGGATATAAAATGTTGAAATTTTAATGTTATTATGTAGAGAGAAGGATGTCAAATCCCTTCCCAAAAAATAAATTTTTATGTGGAAAAATAGCTAAGCATAAAATGCTAAAAATTTGACCAAGTCTTCACCTCCTATGGAGGGCCAAACTACAAATGATGGGAGAAAAATGTATGTTTGATAGAACTACTAAAGGAAATTCAGATCTTAAGAAAAATGTAGATTTGGAGGGTGGAATGAAAAATTTGGAGGATTATGTAATGGATAAAAAAGTCATTGGCATGATCTGGAGTCAATTTCAGGCCAAAGGGGCTATTTTGTCTTAGGTCCATGTTACTAACGTTGAAGCTGAAAAAATTCTAACTTTGGAAAGTGCTACAAAATTCTAAAAATTCTATCTCTAGAAGTGACATGAAGGCCCAAAAATCCTATCTCTAGAAGTAACACTGAAGGTGCAAAAGGTGTTGAAGGTGGCTAAGGAAACCTAAAACTTATGTTTTGAGATTCAACACCTTTAGATCTGAGTTGCCTTAGCCACCTTCAACACCTGTAGATTTGAGTTCTCTTGAATCTCAAAAGATCTAACCTAAAACTTATGTTTTGAGCTTATATTCATAGACCCAAATTTGCCAAATTTAACTTAGGATTGCTAAAATTGAACTTGAAGTTAAGTGTAACTTATTGCCAAGTTTGAAATTAGCAAAGTTTGGTTTTTGGTTTTAGTGAATGCAGCAACCCATCAATGTGATGTCGACATTGGCATTAACACTTACACTGATGTTAGTGATAATGTCAATGTAGGATCAACATCAATTCTAAGAGTTTAGAAAATTTTTGACAATTTTTTCTATCTAAAAATTCTAACTCTAAAAATGCCAAAATTGACCCTGAAATGCATGAGGATGGTTATTTTGAAGCATAGAGAAACCTATAGAGCAGTGCAAAGTTGTGAACCTAATTTATAGGAAGATTTGAAGATGCTAAGATGATTTCCAATCTTGCCAATGTCCCACACTTAGCTAAAAATGCTAATTTTTCAAGTTTCAGAAAACTTGCAAAAAAGTGCAGATTCTAGAATCCTAGAGCACTGAAACTGTTGCTAATGAGTCATCTTGGCCTTGGGGATTAATGGTGCATGTTGAAACATAATTTTGCAAAGGTTTTGGAGTCCCAAAAATAGTGATACCAATGATGACACTAACCCAGAAATTTTGACAGAGTTAGAAAAACTTTGACAATTTTTTCGATTGAAAATTCTAACTCTAGAAAGGTAAAAATTGATCCCAAAATTCTTGAGGATGGTACTTTTGAAGCACTGAGAAAATCATAGACTAATGAAAAGTTATGAAACTAGTGTATGGGATGATTCAAGATGTTGAGATGAGTTCTAATCTTGCAAGTGTTCCATACTTAGCCAAAAATGCTAATTTTCCAAGTTTCAAAAAACTTGCAAAATGTGCATATTCTAGAATCCTTGAGCACCAAAACTACTACCAATAACTTGTCTTAGCCTTAGGGATCCATGGCACATGTTGAAACATAGTTTTGATGAGATTTAGAACTTTTGGTGATGGTGATACTAACATTGATGCTGACACAGCATCAGCATTAGTTCCCAGAGTTAGAAAAAATTTTGACAATTTTTTGACCAAAAAGTCTAACTCTAGAAAGGTCAAAATTGAGCTCAAAATGCATTAGGATGGCAATTTTGAAGTGCCAAGAGACTCATAGACTAGTGGAAAGCTATGAACCTAGTGTATAAGATCATTTGAGATGTCAAGATGAGTTCAAATCTTGCTAGTGTTCCATACTTAGCTAAAAATGCTAGTTTTTTAAGTTTTAAAAAACTTGTAAGAAAGTATAAATTCTAGAAGCTTGAAGTGCTAAAACTATTATTCATGAGTCGTCTTGACCTTGAGGATCCAAGGTGCATGTAGAAACATAGTTTTTATGAGATTTGAGAGTCCCCACAATGATGATACCAACGCTAATGCTAACATTGATGTTGACATAGTAGCACTAGCATCAATTCCCAAAGTTAGAAAAAATTTTGACAACTTTTTTGGTGAAATATTTTAACTCTATAAAGACTGAACTTGACAATGTGTTAGGATTGTAATTTTAGAGCACCAAGGGATTTGTAGACTAGTGGAAAGTTGTGAACTTCGTATATGGGATGATTCGAATATGCTAAGATGAGTTTTGATATTTCCAATATTCCATACTTAGTAAAAAATGCTAATTTTCCAAGTTTTATAAAACTTGTAAAAAAGTGCAAATTTTGGAATCTTGGAGCACCAAAACTACTATTGATGAGTCATCTTGACCTTGGGGGTCCATGGCACATGTCAAAACATAGTTTTCGCAAGATTTGGAAGTCTCGGTGATGGTTATATTGACGTTAATGATAACACAATGTTAAAATTGGTTCCTAGAATTAGAAATAATTTTGATAATTTTTCTAGCTGAAAATTCTAACTCTAGAAAGGTTAAATTTGACCCCTAAAATGTGTTACGATGGTAATTTTTAAGTACCAAGAGACTCGTAGACTAGTGCAAAGCTATGAACTTGGTGTATGGGACTATTTGAAGATGCCAAGATGAGTTTTGATTTTGCTAGTGTTCCATAGCCAAAAATGCTAATTTTCCAAGTTTAAGAAAACTTGCAAAAAAGTGAAAATTCTAGAATCCTAGAGTGCTAAAATTGTTATTGATGAGTCATCTTGGCCTTAGGGATCCATGGTGCATATCAAAACATAGTTTTGGCAAGATTTGGAAGTCCCAGTAATGGTGATAGTAGTGCTGATGCTAACTTAGGATCAGCTTAGTTCCCAAAGTTTGAAAAAACTTGATCATTTTTAGAATTTTTCCAAACTTGCTGAAATTGATGCCAAAAAGTTGAAATATGACCCTGAATGGTCCCTAGAGGCCTTCAAAGGCTATTTTAGGTCATTTTGTGTTATGATGCCAAAGGAAGCCCAATTTCACATCTTGTTGCCTCTAACACTTAGAATAATTTCAATCTTGGGGTCCTAGGGTCAAACTATGAAATTTGCTGAATTCCAAATTTGTGATGCTAGGGGAGCTTAGGATATATAATTGATGATCCTACATGATGTAGAATCTATAGAAACTCCAACACTTAGAAAAAGTTTGGTTTTGAAGTTTTCTAAGATCATGAAAAATTGAGTCCTAAAGTTAGATTATGAACTTAGACAATTCTCGATGGCCCCCAAGAGATAAGAATGTGTCTTATAAGGATGTATGTATTGCATGTTTTGTGGAATGGTGATGAGTTATCATTTTATTGGCCGTGATATCGCGTACGCGATATCGCAGCATGTCTCCTCATTTATAAATAAGAGGTAGATAGATCTATTAGGCAATTTTTTGGGTTCTTAATTGTAGAATTTCTCTTAAGTGTTTAGTTTTAAGTAGTTCTTCTCTCAACCCTTCTCTCCCAGTGCATGCCCGTAGTATGGTGATTGTAATTGTACGGCATCCTTATTTGAGTGTGACGTACTTGGACGCGCACATGACTGGAAATAAAGATCAAGATTACTTCATCATTGCAGCATTCACTTAGTTTAATTAATTAATTGTTATTGTTATTTATCACTTTTGTAGCTAATATTTCTTTACCCTAAACTCCTATTAAATGTGGAATGAGTATGACTTGATTATGAGCATTTAAGTGTGACTACTTGGTAACCCAGTAGCATAACTAGGACCTGTGCTTGGTAATCCCAGTCGTAATTGTGTACGAAGTCCAAGATGTGTATGGATGATTGAGGAATAGATGCTCATCCCACTTAGGCTAGCTTAGACTCTCTCACCCTCTCTCTCTTTTAGCTTAATTAATATTATTTTCCATTATCTCCAGGAGTAGCAATAGTATAGGAACATATCATACACCCCACTTTGGACTAAACCATACATGACAAAGTTAACACTAGTTTAGATGGGAAGACAATGAATTGTGACCTACAAGTAACTGTCTAGATACCACAACTAGCCCGTCTATAGAGTTCAACTGGATCATGTGTGAAATGCTCGTATTCGTATGGTTGAGTGTAGGGGTACCTCACCTCTCATCATTGGCACCATTGTCGGGGACGATGCTAGTTATCTAGATTAGTTATATCATACCAGGTTGTTGTAAAGGAATTAACGATATATCTTTTAAGGAGAAAAGTTTACAAAAAGTCACATATAAATTCACACACAATTGCACAACCATGCCTCTCCTACAAGACTATGATAATGCCACATCTAGTGAGGCAATTCATTGGAGAACTAATGAATTATATGACAATGAAGATAGGAGTACACAATCTGAGGTGGGGGTTACTTATAAACATAAACAAAAGAAACATCATCCCAACACACAAAAGCATAACTTACTCGATGACGATGAACCCCTACTGGCCACTACAAGCCTAACACAAATACAAGAGGTTGTTCGAATCTCCCATAGGCATCGTAAAGAGAGTCGTCTACCGAGGCTCGATTTAAAAAACTTTTCCAATTTCTCAGGAGGCTATGACTTAGATTCACAACAACATTTAAAAGCCTTCTATGATGCCTGTGCATGGAACAACATTGATAATGAGTGGAAAAAACTCAAGCTCTTCCCTATGACACTCATTGGCCAAGAAAAAGTATGGTACAGATCATTAAAACCAAATTCGATACGATGTTGGCCAACAATGGTAGAACTCTTTAACGAAAGATATCAAACCTATGCAAGAGTATCATCCTTGAGGAAAAAAATCCAAGACTGGAAACAAGCACAATGTAAACCCTTGGACATGGCCTTAGAAAGATATTATGCACTATTAAACAACTGTCCAGGCCATGAGTTCTCCGAAGAAAGGCTAATGTACCATATCATTGATGGGCTTCGTGATGAAACAAGAGAGACCTTAGGAATGTATGCCCAAGGTCAACTATACAAACTATGAACNAAGAATCATCTTTGCCAGTATAACAATCATTTGAGGAAGTCGAGGCAAAGATCAATAAGATGTTGGAATGGAAGCATAAAAAGTGTGGAGAATACATCAATATTATTGGAGATAGATTTTTGACAAGCCAAGAAGTAGGAAAAAGTATCATTAGATAATCGAAAAGAAGAGATGAAGAAAATAAGAGCTGAACTACCAAATATACGTATGAATGCAACATTTTCCTATACGATCACCCCAAGGGTCAATGCCCAGTTTTGATACATTTATATGAGCATTGGGGAAGCATGTTGCACCCAAAGTTCGTATAGAGATATTGTGTTTGATCACAGTGGCAACAATACCAGTCATGGGGAAAGCCACCCTAAACTGGAGCCACCCTTCGTATCATCTGAATCTAAATGCTTATATAGTTCAACATCCTGTTTCCCAAACTGGGTCAACATACTCTATCTCGCCACATTATTATTCTTCTCAACACTATCAGCCCATGTCCTCAACACAATCACCACCTTGTGTACCTCATACTTCTCCTAATTCTCAACATTCTCATCCTTTCCCTCCTTCTATATCGCCACCTATTGTTCCTAAAGTGTCTGCACCACAGTAATAACCCACGAATGTTACTTTTTCTATTATTTCCAACAGTAGTGAGAGACCTCCTCAACATCGAAGGTGTCCCTTCTTTAGACATAACCATAGGAAGGGACAACATAGTTCCAAGGCCATTGCATTCTCCAACTCAGCACAAGTCCAGCACTGTGGTGCATCCTTCTCTTTGAACTCGACGCCTCGTGTCACTTCGTCAAGGCCACCAATTAACACTCCAACAACCATATGGCCCAATGAATACAGCCATGGAGAGTGACATTCTGATCCTTGCATACCATCTTACGGTCTCAAGTACCATAGTAGGTCAACTCTTTACCTAGAAACCACATCTTATAAATTGCCCTACTATGCTTACTATAATCAGGTGTGTGAACCCCAATGGGGGAAGTATGACCAAGTTTTAATATTTCCAACATGCAAGGATCCTCATCTTTCATTTATTAATCCTTGCCATGCTCAACCATTTAGTTGTGGGGGATATCCCCCATTTTAACAACAAGTAGGATTAATAAATATTTTTCATTTTCTTTAATTTTACAATTTTTTATCTTCCAGTTTTTCATTTTTTAATTTTCAATTTCTTGTTTTATCTTTTTTTTCTTTTTATCTTTTTATCTTTTTATCTTTTTCTAAGTAATCTCATCTACAAATAAAACTCTCATGTGGTTTGTTGGCTGAGGCGTGTTCTATGTTATCAAGTCTCAGACGATCAATTATTTGAACAGTAAGCCCATTACACCCACTCATCCATTCTACAAATAAGAGGTGTTGTTCGAGGGTATAGTGATATTCTTTACATTCTTAAAACTTAAAATTAATTTTGTGTTCATTGTACCCAGAATGAAGAAGGATGGATCAAGAGGAAATGATTAGGATGTGACATCAAGGGGACTTGCAGATTCCCTTTGGTAACATCTATTAGAGTTATCATGCAACATGGTTGNCCTTTGGTAACATCTATTAGAGTTATCATGCAACATGGTTGTACTAAGATCCTTGTAGATGTAATGCAAAATGGGAGTAAGAGTAATCAAAAGGCACTCAAAAATCCAATGGTATTCTAGGGGATCCCACTGGAAAGACATGCACCCATGCTTGAAGGTTGGCGGCTTCTCTGGATTCATTCATTCAAAAAGAAAAAAAAAAGAAAAAGAGAAAAAAAACAAAATGAAAAGAAAAGTGCCACAAAACAAAAATCACTCCTCCCTTGAATAAAATGCCAAGTGATCGTATGCCTTGTTGTTATGGTACTCTCGTAGTCGCTCATCATGGGATGAAATAATGCGGTGTCACTGATCAGAGGAATGGACTTGGTCCTGATCTTGGAATGATGGGTTACTGACACATTAATCATGCTTTACACGTAGGATTCACTATGCCCTAGGTTAGTTTCCTCATGTCCCAATCTCTATCATCCCTTCTGTAGTCTGTCTCACCTTGCTGTGCATGTAATTGTTGCTTGTGTCTCGTATAGTGCAGAATTCTTACCTCATTCCAGTGATACTTACATGCATGTGTGTTGTGGAACCAGTGTGGATTACTGTTAACCATCCAAGTGCCCACGGACACCTGTAGGTGTGGTTACACAAGGGCATTATAGGTTGGAACTTGCTTTGGGGAGGAACCACTTACATAATTTTTGTAACTTGCACTCATAACACATCTTCCACATACCATTTATTACCCTCAAAATATCTTCAAAAATGTTCTTTCCCTCATTACTACCCCTCTAATTCAAATGTTCCTATAACCCATTACATAGCCTTTTTCTCTCCCTGATCACCCGAGGCCTTTAGCGATCAATTCCATCCATACATTTATTTGTACCTTCAAGAACTAGTTAAATTACCCTAGAACCCTTTAATACTTATCCACATGTCCTTAGTTTCCATCATTCATTTCAGAAAAATCATCAAAATTTGGTATATTGTGTTGTGCCTTAAGTATTGATAGGCTACGATATTGTGTACGCGATATCATGTACGTGATATCGTGTCACATTAACCTATAAATACATGACCCCCCTGCAACAGTTACCATCATTTTCAACTATTCACATGGGGGAGTTTTTTAAATTTATCTCTATGAATTATGACTACACGTCCCTTGCTTTCATACTTATATCTCACATGCTGGTCCTTCGATTTTCATTCCATCTGAGCCCACTTGAACACAGAGTGTTCAGCTTAGTCATGGGGGAAGGGTACACGTCGAATAGTACCTAACTTTTTTGGAATTTTTTATCACCTGAAGGACATTATCAATGGTAATTAGTTATAATATTAAGGATAATTGTGCCGAAAATAATTTCATCCCCTTAGGTATACTGGCAAACTAAATTTGAAAACTGCCTAAGCGAAAAGGACTAAATATTATAATCTTTCAGGAAACATCACACTGAAATAAAATAAATTTATTAAAGCAAGCAGTAAGGTATAACCTAACTTTGGGAAACAACCTTACTAACAATTGGCCCCATGTGATTGCAGATGGCCTTGAAATGCGAAAAATAGGAAGGTCCTGCTCAAGGTGGGAGTAAACAACCTAGGAGAGGCAAAGGACAAGTTCCTGCCAGACAACATGTGGAGCAGGAGGAATAATCATTTAGCATTCACTAAGAAGACCCTACTACTGTACAATCAAGGTAGGTGGAAGGAGGAGCTGCAGTAGCACCTGAACAAGGACAACATCTCACATTACCCCAGGATTGTGTTCAGGCTATTCATGAAAAGTCCACATTCACTGCAATGATTGTGGAATTAAATTTTGAATCTTTCATAGAGTTTTCTCCAGAGGCCATTAGGGACCACCTTAAAGGGTCCCCATTATGGCCTATCCTCTCTAAAAATGGTGCCCGGTACTTAGGGGAAACGTACCAATTTTGGCACAATAAGGAACAAGGCACCACGGTTAACATTTGTGGTGTGACAGTCGATTTTTCTGTTCAGGCCATTTTGAAAGTATTAAACCTTTCAAATACAGGGCCAAAGGTTGCTCAATTGTCTACTCGTTCAAACCTTGATGTGCAATAGGTTTGGTTGGAAAGGGCGTATGGTAAGGAAGATAAGACATTTGGGGAGTTGACGACGGAAGAGAGGATCTACCTCAAAATAGGGACTTATCACCTCTTTCCTACAAAGGGCTTAAAAATAATTTCAACATATGTGGTAAAAGGATGTGTAGTGTTGATGGGAAAGGTTAATGCTAACCTACCTCATTTATATTTTACAGAGATCCTGAGGCGGTTAAAAGAATGGAAGATAGGGAAGCTTGCGTTGCCCTTCCCTTGTCTTATCAAGAAGCTGTGCAGACATGCTGGTATAAGAGGATACACCAATGATGTCCTCCGAGAAGTCGAAAATGCTTCATATGCTAAACTGCTAAAGCCACCAGCTGCAAGGAAAATCATTGTTGAGACACTAGAACCATAACAAGAAAAGGAACAAATGGCAGGGCCAACTACAACTCAACTTGCAGGGCCCAACCAACTTCCAAGCACAAGACCTAGCCAACAATAGGAAGCAAGGCCTAGCACGGGCCAGCTAGATCAACCACCACCACCACCACAAGATTATAAACCATCGATGAGCCATCTCCAGGCCATCATTGAGATGGTCAGTTGGGGAATTCGTGATGATGCAAATCTCTTCCGCATCATCGACGATGCCATACAGCCCACGGTTTCTTTAGATCACTCAAGGGGGAAAGTGTCCATCCATATAGGAGGAGAGGAGAGCACTTAGGCACAACAGATCTCAAGGAACATTGCATTTTTTTAAGTGCAATTAGAAACTAGTGAAGGGGCCACAGTGGTGGTCATGCAACACCAGGATGTAGCAGGAGCCGTAGAAGTGGTTGCAGACCACATTAAAGAATCTTTCAATGTACCTGTTGTGTCATTGGTAGATCTTATAGGAGCACGGGATGCTCAAACTCTAGCCAGAACCTCGATGACTCCTACGAAACATGAGGATGACTTGATCGATTGCTACAAACAGGACAGATAATGACATCTCTGTTTGACATCCCTTAGGATGTTACAGCAATTCAATTAGACCTCATTTCCACCAAAGGAAAGATAGTCTTGATAGAGATGAGGGCTGAGCATGTTGAAGTCGAGGTGTAGAAATTGCAAGAAAGGCTCGTGGCCCTACAAGCAACATAGTGGGACCCTTTGCAATTTGTTCCCATAGACTAGCTAGAAACTTTCAAAACTGAGCAACTGACCAATTTACTAACGGAGAATAAGAAGGTGGAAGAAGAAAAAGAGAAGGCCATTTTGGATGCCTCTGTAGCACAAGTGCAAACTCATGCACATACCAAGGCATTCAAGGCCTTACAAGATAAAAAAAGTAGCTTGTTGCCGACAACCTTCGGTTGACCTCTATGGAAAAGCAAAAGAATGTTCTCGAAGAACATTTTCATCAATTACGAGAACAATTCATCTAGGTCAACCAAGACATGAACTGTTTAGCTAGAGAAAACTGAACCCTCTCAATGGAGGAGGTACGTGCCATCTGCCAAAAGATAGCTATTGAAATCATTGCATGGAAAAATGAGGCCAAACGACATGAAAAGCTAAAGGAGCACTTCTGAGACTAGGTGGGGATGTATAAGTAAATCATTGAGAATGAGATCCATATGGCCAAGGCCCACATCAATGCTATCAATGCTCAACACACTGACTGATGGGCCATATTGGACACATATGCATTTGCCCACCAGGAAAAAGTTAAGAACCAGGACCTACAAATCTAGGACCTTACTGATTACATGGTGTTGGAAAACTTGCGATATGTCAACCTCACCATGTTAATAGTAGGGTGCCTGAGAACAGAGCTCGAGCAATAGGTAGCCACCACCTACATCAAATATGAGACAAAATTTGCAGAATGTAAGAAGATATTGCAAAAATTGGAGATTGCAAATTCTGAACTTGAGGTGGTTAAAGCAAGCTACCAAGGACAAAAAGGTATCGCAACAGACTTGGCTCAATGACTTGTAGATTTTCAAGAATACAGAGACAAATCCAGAGCCTACGAGGAGGAACGACGAGTGTTTGTAGCTTAGGATGTCAAGGCAAATCAAATGTTTCTGCAACTACCTTACCCATGGGAGGTGCCGACTCCATCAAACATCGAAACATTAGCATGGATGGTGCAAGACCCCTGAAATGAAGAGGAGAAACTCTAGGTCATACTTCAACACCATCAAGTTCTAAGACCCGGAGCACAAAACAAGGGAAAGGCACCTATGGAGGAGCCACCGCCACTAGGAACTACATGAGTTCCATCAATTTTGTAGTAGTAGATTTTTATTTTGTATTCTCTGTGTTGTGTCTCAAATTTTTTTTTGATTCCACACTGCGGCATGAACCTATTCTTACTAGTCAATAATCCCACACCTATTCACTGTGTAATCAATGGAACTTTTTCTCACTGTAACTCGAGGACGAGTTTTCATTCAGTCGTGGGGGTATGATGAGTTATCATTTTATTGCCTGCGATATCGCAGCCGTGATATCGTGTACACAATATCACAGCCTATCTCCTCATTTATAAATAAGAGGTAGACAAATCTGGTAGGCATTTTTTTGGGTTCTTAATTGTAGAATTTCTCTTAAGTGTTTAGTTTTAAGCAATTCTTCTCTCAACCCTTCTCTCCCAGTGCATGCCTGTAGTGTGGTGATTGTAATTGTACAACATCCTTATTCGAGTGTGACATACTTGGACGTGCTCATGACCAGAAATAAAGATCGAGATTACTTCATCATTGCAGCATTCACTTAGTTTAATTCATTAATTGTTATTGTTATTTATCGCTTTCATAGGTAATATTTCTTTATCCTAAACTCCTATTAAACGTGAAATGAGTACGACTTGATTACGAACATTTAAGTATGTAAGTGTGTTGTAGAACCACTAGTTTGTAATCTTCTTTTCATTAATTAAATATAGCAAATTTTTCTTACTTTATAGAAAATTGAATTGTTGTTATATATTTTGGATTCAATAAGTGTATCAAGGATTAAAGCAAATGGAATGACCCTACTCAAATGTGCAATTAAGCTAGTAGAAGATAGAGGATTAAATAATTATTGCAAAACTAGGATAATTGCTAACAAACTTCATATTAGTTTTAGTCAATTTCATCCAAGGTTTATATAGAGAAATGATTTTTGAATTAAATATAAAGAACCTACATATTCCTATTAGTTTTATAATTCCATAGAAGTATAGCAAGAGTATCCTCTTTCACCAACTTTGTTTGGCATTTTTATTAATGAATTAAAAGAGTGGATTAAAGAGGTACCTACAAATCATGCTATTGAAATGGATTAGTCATAGATATGACATTTATTCTTGATAGATGATGTTGCACTAATAGAAAATTTAAAAATAGGGTTAAATGCAATGTTACACCAACCACAAAAATTTTCTGAGTGTACAAAAATGAAGATAAATATTAAAAAGAAAAAGTGCTATTTTGTGAAACTAACAAGACAGATTACACTTTCAAGCTAAATATAAAAGACTGGAGATTGTGGATACTTATAGATATTTGAGAGTATAATGCTTTCAAAACTATAACTGAAAGCATTATATATTATAGTGAATAATAAATGGACATATGGCTTTCTATACAATGAAAAAAAAATTTAACAATCATAGTATTTGAATTTGGACAATTCAAAAATATCTTTTTCAAACAATTATACAACTATACTACTTTATGCATGTGTGGTGTGGGGCCCAAGTCTTAATCAAGAATCATGGGAAAAAATTAAGAAACTTCAAAAATAGTTTTTGTTTGATTAATTCAAAGTGAAAACTCATGTCCCATGTGTAATAATTTTTTAAAAGCTAATTTTTATCATTGGAAGTTGAAGCAATGTATCAATTCTCAACATTCTACGTAAGAAATAAAAATGGCAATAAGATCTTAAGAGAGGTCATCTAAAAATCTTAACAATAGGGGTGGTTCCATGAAGAATGATTGTGGCTACAAAATATAGGATATTGATCATAGTGATGCAATAATAAATTCAAAACAACCTTAAAAACTTTCTACATGGAAAGTTTTATGGAGATGGAAAATTAAGGCACAAATACAAACAAATCTTCAATTTTATTGGAAAAATATTAGAGATGGAAAACATAATGAAACAAAATATTTACATGTAATAATTCCAATATTCATGACAGGAGTAATTAATATACTAAGAATGGAATCACACCATCTCCAAGTTGAAAGTGAAAAATGGAATAATGAGTAGCATGAAAATAGAATATGTTAATTGTGTTTATTGCAAGTAGTAGAAGATGAGAAACATCTATATTAGAATGTTGTGCAATAAATTTATTTTGAAGAAAATGAAAAATCTCTAGTTAATATTTGCATAAGCTATTCAAGCTACTCATGTTTATTCTAGGAAATTATATAGAAGACATTTTCAAGTTATGTAAATATTAGACACATCTATTTTACTCAGGATTTATATCTACTAATGTCTTGTGCAAACATTTGTTTGTTTGATAAATCCTTTGGGCCTACACAAACATAATTAAATATTAATATCAGTATTAGTATCTTCTTTTACCTTGGTGGTATAGTATCATGGTTTAGGAGAATAGATTAATGAAAGAACAAGTAGGTACAATTCTTAAGATAAGAAAAAGTAAAGAAGATAATGGAAAATTTATTTTTCATCCATTTAATCTACTCAGTGAAATATCTTATTACTACTTAAAACAAATGTTTTCCCAATAAATCTAATTTTTTTAGCAGATATGATGTTTCTCTAGAAATTTTGATTTTTATCTACTCAATTTGATGTTTCTCCAATGAATTTGTTCTTTTTTCTAGTAGATTTGATTTTTCTCTCTTCAATTTTTCTCTAATGAATTTGATTTCTCTATAATCTCTCATATTACTCCTAACTTCTTCAATCAATGTTGAAATTTCTATTTCTTTAATGGATGCAAAAATTTTTGTTGATTCTCAAAATGCAGATGTCCAAGCTTATTGGAAAACGTTTCTAACACCTTCTTCTAGTGATGTTGATGCAACTAATACACTTGATTTTATTCTTCCTAATGATGTATATGTGTCATTGGTTGTTGATTTTTCATCACGATATATATTTATTCAAAATTTGGATTACCTACTTGTAATTAAAATTTTATTTCACAATTAAATGATGTGATAAAAAAACATGACATCCAAGTCCTTCATGCTAGGTATTAGTCTCCTTTCTTTCTACTTATTGAGCTAGGAAATGATTCAATGGTATAATGAGCATGTGATATACTTTGAATTTTGTTGCTCATTATTAATAAAGGAAACATCATCATTGTCATCTTCATCCTAGCCTTTTACCAACAACATAGTGTTAGCTGCATGAGTTCTTTTTCACTCTTTGCCTCTATGAAAAGCTAGATCTTTGTTTATTTGTAGTTTCTTTAAATCATCTTTGATCATGTGCCTGCTGCACATTGCATTTGGGGAAAACCTTAGCATCTACAAAATTTGAAAAGAAACTCATCCATGAGATTTAGCGAGGTTTTATAGTTAGTTACCAACTTGATGCTAATTCTCCTTCTTTTGTATTTGGGCTTGGGATCGACATTGGCAGAGTTTAATAAAGGAAACATAAGAGGAATAAACAATAGTAAATGATGAAATAGAAAGGTTATATAAATATTGTTCACAAAATATTTTATCTCTTTACCAAGTTACTAAGAAATATTTACATTGTTACTTATTGCATTATGCTAACTACTTATTGCTTCATACATAACACATGCTAAATAAGGTACCACTTGCTTTTCTATAGTGGCCACTTACCCATAAACAATCTTTGGATAATAATGAGATGTCAGCCTAGAGAGAGTCTCTTAATTTGAAAGTTCCAAGACATGGATTCGATTCTAGTAGGCAATGCTTAGTTATAAAGTTCTAATTGAACTACATTACAATCCTTTTGGACCCCTAAAGAATCCTTGGATAGAAAAACATAACAAAAGAATAAGCAAAATGAAATGACATAAAAAAAATTAAGATATTACCTCTAAATAAGTTCCCATTTATGGGTAATGTGTCAACATGATTAATAAATTCAATATACATTGAAAATTGCCTTCAATTATGACTTTCCTCAACTTTCCAAAAATCAAAAGTAGGAATCTTCTATTAGGATTTTAGCTTCGATATATACATTTCAACATAAAAGAAGGTTAAGTTCCTAATCCTTAATAAGAAAGGTAATACACATGCTAGTATATTATTTTTGAAGTTACCATCACATTTAAGTTCACACTAAAACACTAGGCTATCTACATAATATCTCAAAAGGATGTTTCAAAAGAAAACATAAGTTCAATAGAATACATTCTCTTATTTTCCACTATGAATGAATTGTAAGGTGGATGAAGGTAAATCTACCCTGATTTTCACTAGATATTTCTACCTTGTTATATTCTTCTCTATTTTATATTTGGTTATGTACCTATCCCCACCAAAATAAAGTACCATATCCTTTTTATTTTTGGGTTTATTTTGTAGCCCAAGCAATATATAAGGAGCACTAAGGTAGCATCCTTGACACAACAAAAAACAAAATAATGGCCAATGCCTAGGCTGTAATCTTGCCCTATAATTCTTCTCCATTATTCTCATTGATTCTCTCTATGCTTCAATCTTGAAGCTGTGTTGTTGCTAATGGTCCAAGAGCTGATTTTCTGCTGGGGTTTTCCACCTTGAAGGTTTTCCCTAGGGTAACTTTGTGTCTTTTTAATTTCTATAGTTTTATTTAAATTTAATATTATTTTGGTTTAAGAGACTAGGAATAACTATTGGTATCAGAGTGAGGTTCCATGCACCACTATTATTTTGTTAAGTAATTGCAAGGGAAAAATCATAACCGACTCTCTATCCAAAATTGAAATTGAAAAGTTTAATAAGTCTAACTATGAATTATGGAAGATCAAAAGATGGAAGCTTTTCTCATTGAAAATGACCAACATAGTGTAATTTTGAAAGTTAAGCCTAATAAAATGTTAGACGAAGAGTGGGAAAAGTTGCACCTAATAATGATAAGTATAATTCATTTGTCTTTCATATTCAGTATTGCTTAATGTTTCTAATTTTTCTTCTACTAAAGATTTAGGAGTTAAAATGCAAACTTTGTATCAAACAAATTCCCTAACCAATAATTTATTGTTGAGAAAATGGTTGTATGATTGTAAAATGGTTGAAGGTATTGCCATTACAAAACACATGAATATATTTAATACACTAGTTCATCTGTTACAATCTATGGGGGTGAAAATGGATGAGGAAGATCAGTGCATCACACTTCTCAGCACACTTCCAAATTCATGGTAGACATTTGTGATGGATATAAGTAATACATCTACTAGCTTTATTTTTGATAATATTGTTAGTCAATTGTTGTCTAAGGAAGTAAGAAGGAAAACTTCTACTTCTCAAAATGATGTATTATTTATGAAAAATGATGTAAAGCCAAAGTTTGTTAAAAATGCCTCAATTTAAGAATAAGCCTCAAAAATTTGTAAATAGGCTACCTAAATGTTGGAATTGTGGTGAAGTTGATCATGCAAAGAAAGATTGTAAAACCCCTCTTAAAAAGGGCAAAGAGAGTAATATATCAAAAAGTAATCAAGTCCCTCCTGGTCGAGCAAAAGATTTATATGTTATCTCATCTTCTAATAATGTTGATACATATTCATGGTATGTGGACTCAAGTGCATCTCATCACTACACTTCACATGTTAATTGGTTCAGTGAGTATATATCATCTAATCTCGAAATGGTAAGACTGGATAATGATGGTTTATGCAAAGTTATAGGTTATGGAAATGTAAAGATTTAGTTTAAAAATGGAGTAGTTAAATCGATTCTCAATGTATGTCATGTTCTAACACTTACTAAAAATATTTTGTCTATAAGTAAATTGGATGATGTAGGAACTATTATCTTTGGAGGTGGAAAATGTTCAATATTGCATGGTTCATCTCTTTTGGCTTCTAGAATTAAAATAGGCAAGTTGTATAAATTAGAAGTAAGACATTAAAGTAGAAATTAAGTGCATTTACAATTATTGATATAAATTCAAGTATTTATTTGTAGCATAAAAGAATGGGAGATCTTTTGAAAAAGGATTTAAGGAACTTTACAAGAAATGTAAATTTAAGTTTTCAAAAGATTCCTTAGATTTCTACCATCATTGTCTACATGGTAAACAAAGGCATCACAGTTTCCAAAGAAGTAATGCTAAATCTCTTTAGATACTAAACCTAATACATAGTGATGTATGCAAACTAGTTAAAGATATTAAAACAAGTTCTCTTGTAGGTGCTATGTATTATGTTTCTTTTATTGATGATTATTCTAGAAAGAGCTAGATATATTCATTAAAACATAAGGTTGAAGTATTTGGAAAATTGATAGAATTCAAACTCTTGTTGAGAATTATTCAAGAAAGAAAAATAAAATTCTAAGAATTGATAATGGTGGTGAGTTTTGCTCAAGTGAATATGATGTTTTTTGTAAAGAACAAGATATTCAAAGGAAAAAGACTATTCCATGGGCTCTTGAACAAAATGAAGTAGCAAAGCACTACAATCAAACATTGATGGAATGTGCCAAATGTATGCTTAGTGAATCTAATTTTGACAAGCATTTCTGGGGTGAAGCAATAATGACTGAATGTTATCTTATCAATAGATCTCCTTCATCAACTCTTGATGGAAAAATTCTAGAGGAATCTTGGAGTGGTAGGTGCATTAATTTAAACTATTTAAATATTTTTTATTGTGAAACTTATAAACATGTTCTAAAATCTAATAGGCCCAAATTAGACTCTAAGTGTGTTAAATGTATTTTACTTGGCTATGACCATTGTGTCAAAGCTTCTAAGTTGTATAACCCACAAGTTAAAAGGGTTATTTATAGTTGATATGTCATCTTTAGTACAAAATGTGGATCTATGAAGGAGGAATCTTCAAATACTAAAACTCCTTCAAATGATGTAACTACTATGTATGTGCTTGTTGAAACTAATAATGAAATTTCTAAGGTCATCCTCTCTCGGCTAGGGATATTGCCCTTAGCAAACAAGATGGTGATAGCATGGTAGATGAAGATACACCACATGAAGAGGAAGAATATAGTTTAAGTGAACAACAACGTGAAAAGGATTATTTAAGATGTTCAACACATATATGAAGATTACCTTCACATTTACAAGAATATGTTGTGTTTACTGAAAATAATAAGCCATCAACATATGATGAGGCATGTTCATCTATGCAAAATGTAAAGTGGAAATAGGTAATGGATGTTGAAATACATTAATTCATAAAAATAAAACTTGGGAATTAATTGAGCTTCCATCAAAGAGAAAATCCATTGGAAATAAATGGGTGTACAAAATAAAATTTGGGAATTAATACAAAGCACAACTTGTAGCTAAAGGATTTTCTCAAAGAAAGGAGATTGATTATGATGAAGTCTTCTCTCTAGTAGTAAAATTAACATTCATAAGATCATTGTTGGCTATCAAAATTGTTTATGATCTTGAATTGAACAAATGGATGTAAAAACAACATTCCTCAATGGTGATATTGAGGAAGAAATATATATGCTTCAACCTAAAGGATATAAAATTAAAAGAAAAGAGAATATGGTGTGTCAATTATTAAAATCACTATATGAACTTAAACAAGAACCAAGGATGTGAAATAAAAAGTTTAATGACCACATAATAAATCTTGGCTTTTGATGAGTGGTGAGGTACCCTTGCGTCCAATTGTACTAATCACAAGCGTTCATGCACAATCCAATCAAACCTCATAGACCTTAAGTTCTTAAGTATACTAGTTCTAAGACGTGAAATCTAATTGGAATGATTGTTTTTTTCTCAATTCCACTTGTGAGGCACAAATATATGGTTAAGTGCAACTGAGCTATATGGATTTTATCATTTTCTATTTTATAATTGTAATTTCCTAGAACAAGAATGAAAGGTAGAGGAAATTAATATCTAATTAATCTGCT
The DNA here is from genome assembly GCA_015680685.1 of Gnetum montanum. NCBI lineage: Eukaryota > Viridiplantae > Streptophyta > Gnetopsida > Gnetales > Gnetaceae > Gnetum > Gnetum montanum. The sequence goes on from MNCI01031359.1 coordinate 308,158, forward strand.
ACCTAGCTAGCCTAACACAAGTACTTGTTCCCACCCTCCAAACACATCCTAAATGCGTATAGCACTGCTAGGTTACCAAACGTTAAGCATTTCTAGGTTACTAAGTGCTACACATATGCTCGAAGTGGTTGTGCTTGTGTTCATTGACAACAAGGAATTAATTGCTTAACTAAGTGCATTAAAGTAAAGTGCATGAACATTGAATGCATAAGGAAACATTAATCTATTCTTAGTGCTGCAAATATGATCAAAAGGGTTTGTCTTTATTTCTACCACACTGTTGTGCTTAGGTACTTCAATGTTCAAACAAAGATCCATATACACTTAGACTCCTGTTGTGGGCACTTAGAAAACATTTTAACTCTAGAGAAAACAGACTGTAAGAGCTTTGCTATCTATGACAAAAAAACTTATGTCCAAATTGTGAGCCTAAGTGCTATATTTATAGGTTGGCATATACCCCACGATATTAAATATTTGACATTACATCTTGGGCTCCAACATTAGGTATCCAATATCAAGGCTCTAATATTGAAGCTAGTTAAAACATGATTCATCATACCTCCACGACTAAATGAAAACTCATCCTCGAGTGAAGAAGAGGAGGAACAAGTTCCTTACAAAATATTGAATAGATATGAGATTATTTACTGACATACAAATTGACTTAGATGGAACAACAAACTCTAAGTGCTCGAGTGTATAAAGTTACAATCTCTTACAAAAGTGTGTGTTCATGATAATAGAATTGAACACCCTAGAAAAATTGACATCCAAATCCTCTTAGTAGTTGAAGAGTGAGGGAGAAGATCCAATGGTCATGAATGCTCCTCATCATAAGGTGCTGCTGCTTATCCTTTGGTGAAGACAATCTTGCTTCTAGTCCGTGTTTCCCACTACAATCACAATAGAATCATGAATTAGTATGCAATGTATAACATATAGCTTTGAAGTACCTTGTCTCATTAGTAGTTACACTTGGCTAGGTTGTGATTATGGTGTATATATTTAGTTAATAATGTTAGTGGAAAAGCTAATAAATAGGATAAAATCGATAATCAAAACATTAACAATTTGGAAAAGTTCAAATGCGATGAAATTCTTGAAGAGGGTTTAAGAATTCACAATAGTAACAATAAAAGGTTTCATTGAAAAATAATGTGAAGATGTGCATAATTGGATGTCATTGGTGGGGCAAATTAAAGGATTTGATTGTAAGAATATCTAACTATAAAGCAACTTAATGAATCCAACCAAAATATATGCAAGCAGATCCTCCCCAAAGCAAGCATAGGCCTTTCATGCCCTTGCATAACTTCAAACCAAGGAGTCTGTGGGCTCCATGGATGATTAATGGTTACGGAAGGTTAAGTACAAAAACCCAGAAGAAACTACCTAAGAATTTTGACATATCAAACTAGGACATAAAATAAGAGCATGAAACTAACATTGAGGTGAAACATGGAAAGCATAGATGGATGAGAGAGTGTGTGGAATGGAGTTCTTGATTAAGGTCACATGAAATCCCTTGTGAAATTTGTCATTAAATGACCTAATAAAATTAATCCTTAGTCCAAACCAAAACCAACCATGTTTAGTGACTTCGTATCATCATTCTAAGACCAGTCCATCCTCCTAAGACACAAGAGTGCTCCCATAGAACAACCATCGTTTCTTATTAGAGAAGAAAATAGAAGTAGAAAGTGAGGAAGAGCCTTAGTTAGAGGGGACCTTTAGGCATGGGTAACATGTCTTTCTAGTCCCATAACCAGTGGTTGTAGCCTATTTATTTTGTCAAAGTGATGTGTTTTGAATTCCCATCAATTTTTTTATGGGAATCACACCATGCAAAGACTTATTCAACTTCCTATTATTGGTCGACACAGAACAATAAGAAATCCATGAAAACACACATGCACCTAAGTAAGCAGAAAAGCACAAAGAGTATCAAATCCTCTTGAAGTCACACCTGTTCAAACTTTTAAATCCTTTCCAATTTCAAAAACTACTAGAGTTACAAGTTCATTAATAGTTTTATTATTGAAAAAGGGACTGCACATTTCTAGAACAAGGAAAACCATAGAGTTTGTGGATGGGTGGGTGTTGTAGACTCATTGCCTATTGCATGAAAAAGAAACCATGTCCTAATTGTCAATAACAAAATTTAAAGCTAGAATCCAAACACCAACAATCAAATAATTGGATAGCACATGCCCACATCAATTAAATTGCATTATACCTAGTTGGCAATAAGATGCTTATTATTAAAAAAAGATAAGAAAATCACATCCAAATAAAGAAAAATAAAAATAAAAATAATAATATATAAGAAATTACAAAATATTCAAGAAAAAGAAAAAACATACTAACAATGTTGTAAAATAAAAACTTTGAAAATTTAATAATGTAGAAAACAAGAAGTGTAAAATAAAAAATGTGTAAAACAAAAATGTGAAAATTGAGGAGTAGCTTGTATGGTTAACATGGATGACCATCTCCCCCATGATTGAGTTGAAAGGAGGAGATCCAAAAGATTGAGCATGGTTATCCATCTGATGAGGCATGTGTTGTATTAGCTAGCTTAGGCTCATGGAAAGGTTTGACTTCTTTTATGTTGACTAACTATTTTTTGTTTAGGTTCTCAGGTTTATAGATCATCATGACCCTAGAAGGAAAAGTTTCATAAATGATATAAGATCCTTCCCACAATGTCTAGAACTTGGTTTGTTGAGGGACGTTTGTGGGGTTCTGGTAGAGAACCTTATCTCCTAGTTGAATTTTGACCTTTTTGATTTTAAGGTCATGACGCTTTTTGTTGAATGCCTTGTGCAATTCATTAGATGACAAGGCTACTAATTTATTTTCATCTAGCAAGTTGAGACTTATTAATCTTTCTTTTTATGCTAGACTTAAGTCAAGGTTGAGGTCATAGGCAGTTGAAAGTGTACGGAGCTCAAATTGAATAAGAAGTATTGGTAATTTTTCAAACACCAGCTCATATGGAGAATAGCCTAAAGGAAGTTTCCATGTTGAGTGGTAAGACCAGAGGCCATCGTTGAGTTTTGTGCTCCAATATTTCCTATATTTGTTGATAGTTCTTGTTAAAATTTTTGTGATTTCCCTATTTGTAACCTCAACTTGACCATTATCTTAGGGGTGGTAGGGTGTTGTGAGTATATGTTCAACCCCCAAGCGTTGCATGAATTTTTGAAAGGTAGTTCCTATAAAGTGAGTTCCATTGTCAGAAATTAATGCATGCAGCATACCAAACTTGTTTACAACATTTTGTTGCACAAACCAAGCAGTAGTAGAAGATGTATAGTCAGTGATGGCTACTACTTCTATCCATTTTGTTCAAGAGTCAACAATGACTATGATGTATGCCTTTCTATTTAACATAGGCATGATGGGACCCATGAAATCAATGCCCTAGATGTCGAAGGATTCTAGTGGTTGAATCTATTGTTGAGGTCCCTTCATTTTAGCAGCCATTCCACCATCTCATTGGTAGCATTCACAAGAGTGAACATATTGATGAGCATCCCTAAAGAGTTTTGTTCAGTAGTACCCTGCCATTAGGATTTTAATGGTTGTGCATCTCCTAGCATAGTAGCCCTCATAAGGATCCTCATGAGCATTCTAGAGAATGCATAGGTGATCAACATCTAGGACACACCATTGAACTAGGCCATTGATGCACACCTTGTAGAGGTGTTCGTTGATCTCCATGAAGCATTTCACCTGGTGAAGAAATTATTGTTTCTTCTAATGGTCCAACCCTTGTGGCATCTCCTTAGTGAGAAGATAGGTGAGAATGTCATTATATCATTTAGGCTCATTAGGTAATTGTTCAGTTATAGCCCTAGCATAGAGGAGTTCATTAGGAAACATATCAGATAGTGGGTTCTTCTCCATTTTATTGTCCCATCATAACTGAGACAAGTGGTTAGCAACCACTTTCTCAGTGTCCTTTTGATCTACCAGCATAAGATCGAATTCTTGTAAGATCACCAACCATTGTATGACACAGGGGCTCACTGTTGGTTTGTTCATCAAGAAGTGGATGGCATTGTGGTCTATGTGCACAAATGCTTTGTATCCAAGCACATAGTGCCTAAACTTCTCTAGAGCAAATACCATTGCCATCAGTTCTTTTTCTATAGTGGTGTAGTTCAATTGTGCATCCATAATGCTTCAACTTGCGCAGTGGATGTATTATGGATGTTTCTTGTCATCCATCTATGTAAGCATAACTCCTAAAGCATAAGTTAATGCATTTTTCATAACATGAAATGATCTAGACTAATCAGGTGCTTGTAGAATTAGAGTTTCTACAAGTTTATCCTTCAATTGCTAGAATGCTTTTTCACATTTCATGGTCCAGAAAAATGGAGCATCTTTCTTTGTTAACTCCACCAATGATTTTGTGAACTTAGAGAAATTTTCTATGAATCATTAATAGTAGCCAATATGTCCAAGGAATGACCGAATATCTTTAATGGTTTCTGGTTGGTGGGTTATTCCTTGGATGACCCTTACTTTCTCAAGGTTTATCTCAATTCTTGCTTATGATATTATGTGCCCCAATATAATGCCTTCTTGGACCATCAAATAACTATTTTGCTAATTGAATTGCAAATTTGTTTCAACACATATTTTTAGCACTTGCTCAAGGTGGTCCAGGGCTTACTGAAATGTAGCTCCATAGGTGGAGAAGTCATCCATGAAAACTTTGATACCACTACTAAATTTTCTATTGAAAAATGCTTAGAACTAAGTGTTGGAATGTAGTAGGGGCATTGCAAAAACCAAATGACATCTTTTAATATGCAAAAGTTCCCCAAGAACTCGTGAATGTTGTCTTGGCCTGGTCTTCTGGTGCAATCTAAATTTGGTTATAGCCACTATAACCATCCAAAAAACTATAGTAGCAATGCCTAGATATTGTGTCTAACACTTGATCAACAACTGGCAACAGAAAATTATCCTTAAATGTTGTCATATTTAGCAACCAAAAATCAATGCAGAGCCACCACTTGCCTCCTTTCTTTGGTATAATCATAAGTGGACTAACCCACTCAATATTTGCAATGAGATAAATGAACCCTACTTTGAGGAGTTGTTTGATTTCCTCCTTAATGATCTACTTTAGTTTGGGGTTCAATCACCTCTATGGCTACCTCTTTGGCTTTATGGCAAGGTCGATGTAGATGAGATGCTAACATATCCTAGGATCAATCCCTGTGAGTTCAAGATATGACCAAGCAAAGGTTGTTGATCATTTTTCAACCATGTTTAACAACATTTTTATCCATTTTGGAGTGAGATTTTCATTGATTATGATTGGCTTCCCATTTTTTAAGAACACATGTTTCATGTTGGCTAGTAGAGTTTTTAGTTTAAGGGGCTCTTGCTTGAAATTTTCAAGAATTTCCAACTCTCTTGAATAGGTATCTTCATTTGCATCATCAAAGAGTTGGTAATGAGCTTGCTCTAGTTCATCCATGTCCATGATATATGTGCATGTTAGGCTCTCAGTCGGTTCCATGCAAAGTGTGATGCTTTCAGGATCAGTGGTCAACCACTGGGTGTCCTCATGTTTTATCACTGCAAGATACAGACACCTTTGAATTTCTGCTTCTAATGCACACTACTTGCATGTAGAGATGGATGTTCATTTTACTAACTAGAGTTTCTACACACAATTGCACCCTGCATCGTTGTACGTGATGTATGGAACTTGCTTCTTCTTGATCTTCCCGAATGCATTTTTTTTAGACATTTCTAGGGAAAGATCTCTGATTTCTATTCTTACATCAACAGTCCTCAGCCATGCCCTTCCCATGATAATTGGGAAGTCCCCTTTGTAGTTTTCCACCTTGATCACTAGGAAATCAGCAGGATAAGACCACCCAAAAATAGTGGTCATAATGTCTTCTACTAGTCCTAATGGAACAGTGATGGACTAGTCTACCAATTCTAATATGATATTACTATGCTTTAAAGGAGACAGGTTCCATGTAGTATACATCTCATGAGAGATCAGGTTGACACCAGAATTAGAATTAAGAAGAACTTTACATGGTTCATTCCTAGCAATTTGCAAATAAATCAAAGGACTTCTAGGATTTACTAATTTCCTGGGAAGGTTGCCAACTCGAATTCAATCAAATATGACATGAGTTAGCATAATAATATGGATTCGAGGTGAAATTTGATTTGAAGGGAACTCAAAGGAATTTGATATAGAGGGAGATGAAGAAATAGGATTGTTAACCGTAGGTGTAATTGAAAACTTAGGTGGACTACGGGGTTGGAAGAAAGGTCTTTTCTTTGATCGAGTATTTAAACCACTCAGTTGATGAACCGGTTGTAGGCTAACGACCCTGGTAGTGTTGCATTGTTGCAATTGAGTTGGTAGTTCACCTTGCATAGACAGAGTAGGTGGCAGCTATGTTGAGGGTGGAGGAAGATGTGCAAGAATAGGAGAAGGATAAGGGTAAAAGGTGGCATCCCTCCTTGCATATGGAGAATGAGTTCAATAATTATCAAGAGGGTAGTAGTGAGATTGGAAAGTGAAAACATGACTAGAAGAGTCATGTGAAGACAAAGGTTGTTGAATGTAATATCCATATAGATCAAGTTGTTGGTAAGGGTATTGTTGCCTTGGTGGTGCCAATGCCCATGACTGTGGTTGTAGCTATTGCTGATATTGCTCATATGGTTGCGATGGAGTTTTACTTGGATAATACTGTTGTTGTTGGTGGAACTACCTAGAATTTCCTTAAGGATAAGGTAATCTTCTAGGTGTTTTCCTTTGTGTGAGTTGTGGATTCAAAGCATACACCTTAGACTCCTATAAGTGTGACACTATGGGGCAACAACCCTTAGGATGTTCATACTAGTAGATGTCACACCCACTATCATTATTTGATTCACTTTTCCAACTTCTTCTATTGTAACAATTTGGCCTTACCTCTTTGAATGGAACATTCATCTTTCTTGCACCTCCTGCACTCACGATCACTACCTTGTTCTTTGGATACTTCAATAGTTTTTAGGACAACTTGAAATCTACTATCCATGGAGTTTCATAAATGATTAACCTTAGCCGTAATTTTATATTGAAACTTTTGAAGTGATAAGGTATGCTAGTTCATCACCTCATCAAGTGCTAATTCTTTCTCACTGTTATAAAATCAAACCTCCCTTTTACGAATGGAAGGATCACGGTTATATTCTTTTGCACTTTCTTACTTTCTTAATTCTTCTTCCTCTTTAGCTACCTACTTGATTAATCTCTGGATTTGATGGACACTTAATTTTGACAATTTCCCTTGGGCATAGACACCAAGGGTTCTCCTCATTTTATATTGAAGCCCATCTACAATGTGGTGAAGTTAGTCTAGTTAAGAATAATCAGGGCTAAGACATCTATGCATTAAGGAATAATATTAGCCAATGATGGCATCCAAGGGTTCATGTATCTCTTATTTTCATCCTTGGGTCTACCTCCTAAAGTTGGATACTTGGGAGAAAGTTTGAAATTTGTTATTGAACAATTTAAGCATTATATTCCATTGTCTAATAGATTCTGGTTATAAGGACCAGTACTAGTTTTTTTCTTTTTTAATGAGTGTCTTTGGAGATAACTTAAGCTTTTTCCACTTAATTTCTATATTTTGCAAGGCACATGCATCTTGGAAAGCTTGGAGATGATTCTACAGATCTGAGTTATATCCTCCTTCGAACCAAGGAATATTGTTCATGTCTAACCTCTTGATTTGACTATCCTTAACGTGCCTTGTGGGAATTTGTACTACCTTTGCAATGTTTAGCATACTCCATGTAGCAAGTAAAGGCTCATTAAGGCCTTGATTTTGGTGCCTATGATGCCCTTTACTACCCCTTCATTTATGGTGGTGGATCTTTCTTGATTGCCCATGCCCTTAGTCTAGACTTATCTGATGGTCCCTTTGATCATTTTGGTCTCGTCAGTCACCTCCATCATGGTTTTGCCACCTATGGTTGTGATTAGAACAACAAGAAGAAGATGACGACGATGAAGGTGAAGATGGAGGAGGACTAGCATCATCATAGTGCCTACTACCATCTAGTCGATGATCGTAGCCTTGATCATGGCCTTTTTTCTTATTTGCATCCATGCCTTGACTTACCCCTTTGGATCTTTCTTTGTCATTGGATCCATTCTTTCCAAAATTGAGATTGTGAATTGTGAATTGCAAGTTTTAGTTATGACCTCCTTCACTGAAGTCAAAGAGAGGAATTTCACTGAATGGAAAACCCCCAGAGAAGGGTTTGCCACCATCTTTTTGGTATAATAGGAATGGAGAATCATTGAATCCTTTCCTCTTTGCAAATTCATGATGCTATTCTAATTGGTGATCCCTAAGGCGTTGTGCATTAGTGGGATGATAATCCCTGGCGTTAGTATCTTTCACAACATACATAGCATGAAGCTCTTAGAGACCCAAACAAATAAGCATTTGTTGAAGCATTGTAGGAAGGGATCGGTCTAGTAGTGACACAATGTTGCCTTCCATGTCACACCACCATAGTAGTTCATCTTGGTGTAGGATGAAGGTGAAATTGGATACATACTCATTAGGATGAGCATATACCACTTTGTATTGTTGGGGCGCTTATTGATGTACTTTATCAAACTTGGACGAAGAATCGCTCTTGTGAGAAGAAGACATCTTATGTTAGAAAATAAAAAACACAGTGTGCTTATTAAAATTATTGTAGTAATTTTTGAAGTAAAATATGACTCTAAGGTTCAGTCCAATGATTTGAATAATTTTTCACTAGTCTTAGATAGCGCATGTAACAACTAAAAAATCCATGACAACAATGCCAATGATGAGCAGTGAGGTACCCCTATGCCCGACCATATGAATCACAAGCATTCATGCGTGATTCGGTCAAACTCCGTAGACCTTAAGTTTTTAAGTACATTGTTCTAAGACGTGAAATTTAATTGGAATGATCATTTTCTTCTCAATTCCACTCATGATGCACAAGTATATGGTTAAGTGTAATTGAGGTATATGATTTTTATCATTTTCTAGTTTATAAGTGTAATCACATAGAACAAGAATCAAAGGTAGAGGAAATTAATATCTAATTAATTTACTACCTAGCTAACCTAACATAAGTACTTGTTCCCATCCTCCGAGCACATCTTGAACATGTATAGCACTGCGAGGCTACCAAACGTTAAGTGTTTCTGAGTTACCAAGTGCTACAAGTATACTCGAAGTGGTCGTGCTTGTGTTTATTAACAACTAGGAATTAATTGCTTAACTAAGTGCATTAAAGTAAAGTGCATGAACATTGAATGCATAAGAAAATGTTATTCTATTCTCAGTGCTACAAGGATGATCAAAAGGATTCATCTTTATTTCCACCACACTGCTATGCTCAGGTACTTCAGTGTTCGAACAAACATCTGTACACACTTAGACTCCTGCTGCGTGCACGAAGAAAATATTGTAACTTTGGAGAGAACAAACTACAAGAGCTTCTTCATTATCTATGACAAAAAAACTATTTGTAAATCATGAGCCCAAGTGCTATATTTATAGGTTGGCATATACCCTACAATATCAAATGTTTGACATCGGATCTTGGGCTCCAACATCAAGTATCTGATTCCAAAGTTAATCAAAACATTATTCATCAGCTTTGTTGGAAGTGTAGAAGACTCTTGTATGTATGTTAAAAATACAAGTGAACAATATATTATCTTGCTATATGTCGATGACATGTTAATAGTAGGTAATAACATACATGATATTTAGAAGTTAAAAACTTCATCTATCTTCTCAATTTGAGATGAAGGATCTTGGTGTTGCACAAAAAATTTTGGACATGGAAATTAAAAGAGATAAGGCTAATAAAATGCTTTTGCTTGGATAGTCTGCATATGTTGCAAATATTTTTAAAAGATTTAATATGCATGATTGCAAGCCTGTGACTACACCTTGTGAAACTAGTGTTAAACTTGCAGTTGAACAATGCCCAAAGACAAGCGAAGAAAAAGAGCTCATGATTACAATTCCATATGCTAGTGCTATCGGCAATTTAATATATGCAATGGTCTCTACTCGACTTGATATTGCTTATATTTTTGGAAAACTTAGCACATATATGTCTAATCTAGGGAAACAACACTAGATTACACAGTGAAGTGAAGCGAGTCTTTCAATATCTTCATAGTATTCAAATTATGGGATCTGTTATAAAAGTGATTTCAATGGACTTCATGGCTTTGTTGATGCAAATTGAGGTAGTGATATTGATAGTAAGAAATCTACTATTTGATATGTGTTAAATCTTTTTGTTGGTGCTATTTTTTAGAAAAGTCAGAAACAATCTTGTGTTGCTCAATCTACCACTGAAGCTAAATATGTTGTTGCTAACTTGGCAATTAGAAAGACTATATGGCTTCAAAGGCCAATAGTTGAACTTGGCATAACTCAAACTTTAATTAATATTGGTTGTGATAGTCAAAGTGCCATAAGCATATTCAAGAATCCAACTTTTTCATGCTTAAATGAAGCACATTGAAATACAGTATCATTATATATAAAAGGAAATTGAAAAGCAAAAGATTTTTCTGAATAAAATATCTACGAGGTAAATCTTAGAGATGTACTCACCAAGTCAATGCCTACTGAAAAATTTCTTTGGTGCTGATTAGCATTTGGCCTTCTTTTGACTTGATTTCTTAAAAAATAGTCTGGACCATTCTTCAAAGTAGCTTTACCTTCAAGAGGGAGAATCGTAAAGTGCATGAAGAAAAATCTGCCTTAATTTTGTCCAAATATTTTTGCCTTGTTATATTCTTATCTATTTTATGTTTGGTTCCATACCTATCCCACCAAAATAAACTACCTTATCCCTTTTATTTTTGGGTTTATTTTGTAACCCGAGCAATATATAAGGAGCTCTAAGGGAGCATTTTTCTCCACAATAAGTGGCAGGAGTCTGTTCTTGATCACGGTTGCGACACTTTAGGGCATTGTAGTTGGCTTCGATTACGATACGCTAATGAGATCTTAGGCATTGTCTCCATTTATGCTCTTTGTCACTCAACTGATCGAAAGCTCTTGTGGAATTGGCTCAGTCACAACTTACCCAAAGCTAACTGGATTATTGTAGGGGACTTTAACATGATTGAGCATCCAAAGGATAAAGTTGGAGGGCAAAGGGGTGGTTTAGATAACAGGGAGCTTTCTGAGTGGCTCTCGTTGAAACGTCAATTAAAGTTGCACGAAGCTAATGAAAACTATTCCCCGTCTAGTACCTCTAACTGGTTCACTTGGAGTAATGCTAGACATGGTGCTTCCTATATCTCTTCTCGGTTGGATCGGGTTTATCTATCTACTAATCCCCTTATTCATTTTACTTCTACCAACGGTGCCCCTGTCCAAGCAGATTATTCCCAGGTCTTGTCAGATCATTATCCTATTCATTGGTCTCTTTCCCACTCTGGGAACTCATACTCTTCTAACGATCTTTATATTTTTAACACTGCCTTTCTTCATAGTAACTCCCTTTGCTCTTTATTGATGCAAATCTGGAATTTGCATCCTAAACCCCTCGGTGATGACGGTTGGATTGATTGGTGGACAAATGCTTGTACCCGCCTCCAACGGTTTTCCAAACATGCAGGTAAATTGATTGCTTCACAACTAAGTTCTCACAAGTCCAACCTTCATGAAGAAATTTCCTTACTTCAAAACACCATTAATCAAGATGAAGCTACTGAGGCTCACTTTAGTCGTTTGAAACGTGCCAAGGAGAACCTACGTATAATGGATCACTATGAAGCGAGAGGTGCTCACCTCCGTGCTCGTCTCTCTTGGCTTCGCATGGGTGACCAGGCTACAAAGGGCTTTTTTCGTCTCCTCAAAGGGGGGAATCCGTCCCATAAAATTCCAGCTATTCAAGTAGAAGATAATATCTTTACCTCCAAGGATGACATTCTTCAGGCCTTCTTTGAGTTCTACTCTCGAACTTTTCGAAAAGAGGCGATTGACCCCACTGCAGTTAACACTTGTTTAGGAGCTATTACACCTTTTAATCGCTCCATCTTTGGTGATGCTTCTCTTCTTTCCAAACAGGATCTTGGTAATGCTCTTCAACAACTCCACGATGGTAAAGCCCCTGGTATGGATGGCCTTCCCACAGAATTTTTTAAGAAATTCTGGCCCACTCTTCAAGACACTGTTTATAGGGTATATAAGGAAGCTCTTAGGGAAGGATCCTTTGGTAAGCAGATTAACGCTGGTATTATTAAGCTTCTCCCCAAGTCAGGAGATCGACTGAATATAAGTAATTGGCGCCCTATCACTCTTTTAAATGTCATCTATAAAATCATTGCCAAAGCTATAGCTAATAAACTTAAACCCTTTCTTCCTCATCTTATAAGCAAGGAGCAAACCGGTTTTGTTCAAGGTAGATATATTTTAGACAATGTTGTTACTGCTATTGAGGGCTTGCACTGGGCTTCTTCCACTAATCAAAATGCTATTCTTCTTAAGCTTGATTTTGCTAAAGCTTACGACATGCTTGATTGGTCCTTTTTAAAAAGTATAGTCAAACACCACAACTTAGGTAATGCTTTTGAGAGACATATTGATCTTGTTTTGTCCGAGGCCTCTTCAGTCATCTGCATTAACGGATCCTTCTCTAAGGTCATTGAGCTTCAAAAATCAGTTCGACAAGGGTGCCCTTTAGCCCCTTATCTTTTCATCCTAGCTGCTGATGCTCTGGGAGCTGTTCTTAGATCTTCTAATGATTCTATGCGGCTAAGAGGTATCTCTCTTCCACAACAAGGACATGATCTTGTTTACAGCCAGTTTGCAGATGATACTTTTATCACTTTGATCGAGGACCATAATAATTTTAACACTGCCTTGCAATGCATAGATATCTACTGTAGAGCCTCAGGAGCTAAGATTAATTGGAACAAAACGCAAGCCATTCGATCTAGCTTCTCTCCTAGGCCTCCTTGGACTTATCACTTTGATATCAAGTGGCTATCTCCTATTGATCCTTTCACCCTCTTAGGCATCCCTATTGCTTTATTTGCTACTCCCACTACCATATGGAACAATGTGGTGGAAAAGGTGAAACATAAAGCTTTGAAATGGGCTTCTAAACCCTTATCTCTTGCAGGTAGATTTATCGTAGCTAATCATATTTTGAGCTCCACTCATGTCTATTACTCTTCCTTTATGGCTCCTTCCAAATCTTCCTTTCATTGCATTAACAACATTCTCAGGAATTTCCTTTGGGGGGATAAGGATGATCACAAAGCTTTTCATCGAGTAGCTTGGGATACTTGCACTTTAAATAAAGAACAAGGGGGCTTAGGACTTGCCTCTATTGAGCACCAGAGTATTCTCTTGGCCTCCAAATGGGTGACTCGATGTATGGAAGGAGATGAAGCTTGGAAGATCCTTTTTAGGCACAATATCTCTAGTCTTGGTACACACCAACGATGGCATAATACTCATTGGAGCAATTGGATCATTAGTAAAAACTCTCAGAAGATCAAAGGTTCTTTTTGGTTCCAGCAAATTTGGCGTTGTTGGAGCCAACTTCGAGATCTGTTACAATGGAAACCTTCCCAGATAAGCTTGCAATCTCTGTCGACTCACTCGATCTGGTGGTCCCCTATATTTAAAAAGAATGGAGGTTGTCTTTACGATGAATTCTCTCATAGGGCCAATCGTTTTGCTGACCGCAATCTCCACCATATTGATCAATTATTTACTATTAGAAATGATTCTCCTACCCTCTCTTGGACACATGCGAAAGTTAAATGGGGGTTTCAAAGACAAGATATTGTCATTTACCAACACATTGAGCAAGTCCTTTCCAACTTTGTTGTGCATAAGATGCATACTAATACTCCTTGGTACGAAGATTGGTTTTGGCCTGACGGTTCCCCTCTTTGCTCTTTACGTATCTCTAAAGCCCAATCTTGGTTTCATACGCAAGCTTTTCAATTCTCCACTCTAAATAGACGTTGGAGTTTACATCTTGAGGATCACCAGTGGAAAACTATTTTTCGTCGGATTTGGACTTCCAAGGCTCAACCTAAGCATCGTTTTTTGTTTTGGTCCTTGGTTCATCAAGGTCTTCCCATCGGACATAGGCTTCTTTTTTTAGGAATTGATCATCCTAAATGCCCCATTTGTAAAGCGGATGATTCTTTTCAACACGTCTTTTGGGATTGCTCATTCTCTCAATACATTTGGCAATGGTGTAAATCTCTCCAAGTCTTCCTTCCTAATCATTCTCTTAGTTTTCCTCAATGTATCCTTCAAGATGATTGTGTTAAGCGTCACCTTCAAAAAGCCTGGAAAATCCTCCTATTTGAGATTATCTTCTTTATTTGGAAATGTCGTCTAGATGCTTGGTATCAAAACACAAACTACAATGAATTTGACTACGGTATGAAATGCTCTATTGCTGGAAATGTCCAACTTCAATGTCGCGAACTAGGCTTTCTCAATAATATTACCTTTTCCAACTGAATTCTCTTTGAATTAGGTGTCTTGATCTCCTTCTTTAGCTGTCGTCCCAGGGGGTGCGATAAGCTTTTGTCTTGTTGACTGGGGGGTCAACTTGCAACATTGGGCTCTGTTAAGGTTTTGGATTTAATTTTTCTTCTCCAGCTAGCACATCACCTTAACAACCCCCCCACACAACCAAAAACACAACAGTGGCCAGTGCCTAAGCTGTAATTCCCCATGCAATTCTTCTCCATTGTTCTCATTAATTTTCTCTATGCTTCAATCTTGAAGTTGTGCTGCTGGTAACAATGTAACACCTGATTTTCTGCTGGGGCTTTTCACTTTGAAGGTTTTCTTCAGGGTAAATTTGTCTTTTTAATTTCTGTGATTTTTTTTAAAATTTAATATTAGATTGGTGCAAGCCACTGGGAATAACATGAACTTTCATAGAGAACTCAACTTTTGCTTAAAATATACAAAACGTCATAAAAAGATTTGGTTCCATGGTCAGTAGAGATAATAAACGTACAGAATAAGCACCAGAAGACACATGAATGAAAGTATTTATTCGAATTACCTGCTGCAGGATTTAGGTCCCAACATGGAATTGGTAAATACAACGGAAACGATATCGCTGTTAACAACCATTTTCAAAATATTCACAGTTGCATTTAAGTTTGACAAGAAAAATGGTTTCTGTTGAATTACCCTGTCAACTATGAAGTTTACTGGAGTATTTCTGAAATGGAAATTAAGAGATCTTATGATAGTTCAGTTTTTCAAGAAGTGCCTTTCAACGTTAGCCTCCCTCCAGCATTGGGAGACCTCAAACAGATTTCATGGCGGACGAACAAGATCCGTCTACATGGCAAGGAAGCAGTCTGTTTTCTATGACTACACAGCATATGAAAATATGATCAAGCAATACCTTCGGCAAAGGGATTTAGATATTGGAAAAAAGGTGCACTCTCATATGCTTAGAACTGGATTTATGCAAAATGTTTGTTTGATAAACATGCTTCTGGATGGGTATGTGAGATGCCAAAGCATCGAGGATGCACGGCAGCTGTTTGATGAAATTATCCAACCAAACGAATTTTCTTATTCATACATGATCACCGGGCTTGTAAGATCAGGTTATTGGCAGGAGGCTCTTGAATTGTTCAGGGATTCTCATCTTGCTGGAAGAGTGAAGATTCAGTTCAATTTTGCTAGTGTCATTAAGGCTTGTGTTGCAGAGAAATGGATATTTTTGGGACAGCAGATTCATGCACTCGTTCTGAAATTTGGGTGTATTTCTGATGTCTACGCCTCCTCTGGAATCATTGATCTGTATGCAAAGTCTGGACTCATGGATGCAGCTAGAAAGTTCTTTGATGAGATGCCTAACAAGAATTCGGTGTCATGGACAGCGTTAATGGCCGGTTTTGTGCAGCATGGGAAGAACCAGGATGCTTTGATCCTGCTACGAGAGTTTCTTGCTACAGGTATGCAAGTTGATTGTTTTGTGATAGGAAATTCTTTGAGAGCAGCTGTGAAATTGGGGTTTGTTGAACTGGGTATGCAACTTCATGGGTTAGTTATTGTCTCTGGTTTTGGCAGTGATATTGACACGTTGAATTTGCTGATCTCCATGTATGGCAAGTGTAGGAGGATGTCGGAGGCACAGAAAGCTTTTGATATAATTAGCCACAAGAATTCGGTCTCATGGATTGGCCTGATTTCAGGTTTTGCACATTCTGGGCATGGACAAGAAGCTTTGTTTCTGTTCAGGAGAATGGTCTCAGAGGGATATGAAATTACAGACCCATGTGTTGTTTCGAGTGTTTTGGCTGCAGCTGCTGGTTCTGAAGACCTAGAATCAGGGAGAGAGCTTCATGCTTTTGCTGCTATCTATGGCTTAGACAGGTATGTTTCGGTGGAGAATTCTCTTGTTACTTTGTACCTAAAATGTGGAAGAGTAGGGGATGCCTGCACTGTCTTTCAGAGGACTTTTTCACATGATATAGTTTCCTGGACAGCCATGATAACTGGTCTTGTGCAACAGGAATGCAATGAGCAGGCATTGAAGCTCTTTGGTGAGTTCCATCATTCTGGATTGAAGTGTGATCTTTTCATGTTTTCAAGTGTTCTCAGAGCCTGTGGGAGCCTTGCTGTTCTAGATCTAGGCAGGCAGATCCATGGTTTCATTATTCAGTCTGGTTTTGAGCTTGAAGTTGTTGTGGGTAGTAGCCTTATAGACATGTATGCAAAATGTGGGGAAATTGAAACAGCAAGGATGGTGTTTGATTGTCTTCCTGAAAGAAATGTGTTTTCTTGGACTATCATGGTTTTGGGCTATGCCCAACACGGCCAAGCAGAGAAGGCAATTGAAATATTCAGAAATATGCAAGAAGCAGGAATCAGGCCAGACCATGTTACATTCTTTGGAGTTCTTTCCGCTTGCACACATTCAGGGCTTTTTGATGAAGCTCACAGGTATTTTGAAATGATGACTAGTGATTATGCTATTACACCAGGGCTGGATCATTATGGCTGTATGATTGATCTTTTAGCCCGGTCTGGACATTGTGACATGGCAAAAAATTTGATAGGGAAAATGCCATATCAGCCTGATGCAGCTATTTGGGAAAGTTTGCTTAGTGCTTGTAGATTCCATGGAAATACAAAGATAGAGAATCATGCAGCTGAGGAACTCCTTAAACTGGAATCAGAATGCCCAACAGCTTACTTATCACTTGCCCCTGTCCATTCAGCAAATGGAAAATGGGATGAATCAGCAAGATATCGGAAACTAGTGGAAGACAAGGGCGTGAATAGACACCCTGGTCAGAGCTGGATTGAAGTGAAGAATAAGATCCATGCATTTGTTGTGGGGCTTGATTGAACACCAAACCAGATGCAATTTAGGCAACATTATATTAGCTTTGTGAAGCATGGAGGCTATTCATCTGATACAGACTGTGTATTGTAAGATATGGAAGACAGTAAAAGCAGATTTTTGTGTTGTATCACAGTATCTCTGTTTTATCACGGAGAGAAGCTCGGTCTTGCTTTCGGAATGATAAGAAGAGCCTATAAGAAACAAGTATGCCCAAGAACCTTAAGGGATTGGAACTGTGTGAAACTGGAAGAGAAATATCCTATCAGGGATCTACTGAACAGAATTTAATTTTCAGTCTTTTGTTTTCGCTCAGCTTCCCAATATGCCGATATATGCCATGCTAGGGTTGAACACCTATAGGATAAGCCTCACCACGGGCCAGGAAACAATTTTGGGTTTCACCATGTGTTTTTCAGGGAGCCTTCGGAATGCATATGTACTAGAAGCATTGTTCATTGATCATTGCCCAGCCTTGACAATCTGTACATGTATAAGATTTCAAATTATAAAAGAATTGCAAATTTTAATGCATTGCATTTCTTACATGATATCATGCAGGATGGAAAGGATAAATTGACAGTTTTGCCAATTCCAAGTTCAAAGCTGATGTTTCTCCTTTAGATGTGATTTTTCACAAACAAATTTGATTTTTTTTCTTTGATTTGTCTCCCAGAGATTTCATTTATTTAGAATTCCTCTAAATTACTTTCAAAATCTTCAACCAATGTCAAAATTTCTACCTCTTCTATCAATGAAAAAATTTGTGTTGATTCTCAGAATGTAGATTTACAGGTTGGTGAGGAAAATTTTTTAATGTTTTCCTCTAGTGATGATGATGTAATTAAGATACCTAATTTTGTTCTTTCTGATGAATTATATAAGTCCCTGGTAGGTGATTTTACATCACAGTATTTATTCATTTTTTTGGATTACCTACCTCGTAATTGAAGTTTTAATTTGCAATTAAATGATTTGATGAAAAAACACGACATTCAAGTCATTGAAGCCAAGTATTATTTTTGTTTTTGTTTTTTTTTTTCTTCACTTGTTGGGCCAGAGAATGCTTCACTGGTGCAGCGTGCCCTAGATATAGGGTTTTTTCTTTTCACATAAGCATGCAATGTTAATAATTCATAAGTAGATTATTGATTTTGATGTTTAATCTAAAGAATATTCTAAAGTTTTGTTTTGTCAAGCTATTTAATCTATCCTTGGTTTTTTGAGAGTTGAGAAGGAAATTGTTAGTTTTCTTGGTCACATAGGAAATCTCTTTCTACATCATTCAGTTCTGGTAAATGTTTTTTGTTTTTTGTTTTTGGGTTGAAATCCATCTTCTTAACTAGAAAAAGGAATTGGTATTGTAAGTACGTTTTAAGACTTATGTTCAACCAATTACATATTATAATCTATCTATTTTTTTGTAATTGCTGTAATCATGAAGAACACTTGCTTAATGTTTGTCCTATTTTGCGCAAGAAAAAAGATGTCCAGGAAGAAAAAACATATTGATGTCCAAAGAAAAGAAAAAAAATTGTTGGAAAGTGAGGATAAAAAAAATTTGAAGTTGAATAGATGAATAATCAAGATAATGTCAATATTAAGAATGATCAAATCACAATAAAGAAACTAGAGAAGACAAAAGCTTCTTAATGGTACTTTTTCTACTCAACAATGTAAGATCAATTGTGACAAACATTATGGGCTAGCATTTACTTTTGTATCTTCATCTCGGACAAAAGTTAGTATTTTGCTAAAGCTTTCCATTGTTACATCAAATCATTTTACTATTTTAAGTTAGAGTATAGATATTGAAAATGATGTAAATGTTAGTACCACTAGGATCTCCTTACTAACAATTAATTTTCCTCTTGAGTAGACATTCCTACAATGAAAAAGTTATTACTTTCAGCGTTGTTATTGGCTTTCTACTTAATAATTAAGTATATGATGTATTTTGAAGTATTACTATTATTATTGTTAATTGAGGGTTTAAACGCCTCAATATTTAATAATTTAATTAAAAATTTAAAGATTATATCAGAAATTCAAAACCACAAGAGGGATGTTGATGGATGATGTTCATCTTTGTTGTTGACCGTTGTACACGCATTTGTCGTTACGAGTAATAGGGTTTTATTCTGAAAGGTGTACTGAGACATTTCATTACATGGGACGATAAAAGTTTTGTCCTTTGAGAGATTTCCGAAGCTGAAATTTGTTTAGCAGTATTTATAGTCAAATTAAGTTGGGCTTTCAAATTAAAAGCTTTGCACATCAACATTTTCGGTAAGCGAATCGCGGCCGTAATAACCTTTTTATTTCCGAGGTGAAGGAACAAGTCGCACAGAAAATACAAACTTGGCAGCAAATGTTTAATCTGTTGCTCCTTAACGTTGATTAATCCAGTTATGTGTTGCATCCTTGGAATAGCCTCTCTGTTGCAGTTGCTGAGCATGGTGTTCAAGGCTTCCGCTAGAGGTTCTGCCTGTCCACTTCCTGGCCCGGGAAAAATGTTTTACAGATTTTGTAGAAAAGCCACATTTGCAGCAGGAGCAGAAGCACAGTCACCTTTACATCCAAAATGGAAATTTCAGGGACGGAATTACTTTATGCTCTCGACACTTCAGGAGCTCTTTCATGATCACGAATGCAAGACACATGTCACAGTTTCTACTGATGGAAGCAGAATCGCTTGGTCAAAAATGGCAAACCCAAAATGGGTACGCCAGTTTTCAGGAGTTCCGAATTCAATTAATTGTCCCAGAAACTTGAAGCCTTCGCATTGGGAAAAGAAAGTTTGCGATACATTGAAAAACTCACCTGCGGACTCTTTAGACTCTTCCTTGAATGAACTCTGTGCCAGGTATTCTCACCAATTTTCCGCCGAGTTCATTGAGCATATATTGCATATACCAGAAATTTCGAAATCCCCTGCAATTGCATTAGGGTTTTTCAATTGGGCGGCCAGATTGCAGGGCTATCAGCATACCATGTTTGCTTATGCATATGTGGTAGACTCATTAGGATCCATTAAAGATATTGCAAATGTTAAGGCTGTGGCTGATGCATTGAAGGGTAACTTGAATTTTCTGCATTGGACTACCAATGCCTGTAACATTTTGATGAAGAACTTTGGCATTTTGGGGTTGGCTGATGAGGCTTTGTATATCTGGAATTCCATGATAAAACATGGAATAGATGCCGGAATTTTTACTTACAATTGCTTGATTAATTCTCTCCTGAATGCTGAGCGTCTTGATGAAGCAGAAAATGTCTTGGAAACCATGAAGAGTCAGGGAAGAGTAGCTCCAAATGTTGTAACTTACAATATGATTATAAAGGGAGTTTGTAAAGCTGGAAGAACTGAATCAGCTATGGAGTATTTTCGTGAAATGGAAAAGACCTGCTATCCCGATCAAATTACTTATGTGACCTTGATGCAGAGATTTCATGCAGAAGGAAGGTATGATAAGACAATATCTCTTTTCCTAGAGATGCGTGACAAAAAGCTAAGGATCATCCCACATGCTTATAGTCTCGTCATATGTGGGCTTACCAACGAAGGGAAAGTTATGGAGGCCTATAAGCTTTTCCAGGATATGATGAAGACCGACTGCAAACCAAATCTTCCTATTTATACTGCTTTGATTGATGGGTTTTTTAAAGCTGGCATTAAGGAAAAAGCATTGGACATTTTGAAAGATATGGAGAAAAATGGATTCAAACCTGACAAAGTTACTTGTGCGGCAGTAATTAGTGGTCTTTGCAAAGTTGGAGAAGTGGAAATGGCTCATGAATACTTGAATCGATACAGAGAGATGGGATTGGATGTTAATGCATTTTCTTATTGCTCTATTATTGATGGGCTAGGACAACGTGGAAAAATCAAAGAGGCTGAAGATATTTTTGAGGAGATGGCAGACTGGGGTTGTGATAGGGATACTCATTGCTACAATTCGATCTTGGATGGGCTGTGCAAGGCAAAGAAATTTGAGAAATCTAGGGCAATTTTACATCACATGGAAAGAGAAGGATGTCAGCCAACTGTTTATACCTATTCAATTTTCATTGATGGTCTTTTGAAGGCTAGGAAAACAGAAGAGGCTTTAAAGTTGTGGAATGAAATGATTGACCGGGGAATTGCACCTACTGCTGCCTCATTTAGAATTCTTTCAAATGGCCTGTGCCTTTCTGGTAAGGTTACTAGAGCCTGTAGAATTTTAGATGAGTTGGCAACAATGGGAGTTGTTCCTGATACAGCTCACCAAGATATGATAAATGTTCTAGTTAAGGCTGGCAGGGTAGAGCAGGCCTGCAAACTAGCTGATGGAATCATAGATAGGGGTCGTGAAATCCCTGGAAGGGTCCGGTCTATTTTTCTCAATGCTTTAAGAAAAGCTGGAAATGCAGAATTGGCTTTAAAATTAGTGCACAGCAAAATTGGCATCGGTTTCACAAGATATAAAAAAGTAAAGAAACGTGTGAAATTTAGAACACTTGTGGATCCTTCGACATGAAAAAAGTATCAGAATGTACACAGAATAGCACTGCTGACCTTTTCAATTAAAGATTTCCGTTTTGTAATTTTGTAATTTCAAATTGTTTAACCATTATCAAGGGGAAGTCATTGACGCATTTCAATGGTTAGAGGTAAAGATGCTGTTATTGTCTCCTGTAAAATATATTTTGAAATACTTTCCTTCTCATTTCAGAGAAATAATTTTGAAGGAGCTTCCAGTTTCATTGATCAACTTACTACATATGTTCTTGTATCCTCCCAAATGAACAGATAAATTAATATAGGTATTTTGAACATGAAATATGAGAGTATAGATTCAAGGTCATGCCAGGTAATATTTGTTAAATGCTTTGTGAAATAATATTCTTGTTTATCCCTTTGCACATACATGAGTTTTGGACTTATGTGAGGTGTCTCCATTGCAGATGATTCTCAGTTCGTTTCTGAAATATAGATTGCCCTTAATTTGTATTTAAATGTAGCGCCTAATTCACGAGTTCAGTTGTTTTCTTGAGCTTCTAATTAATCAGCATTAGTGTAAACGTACAGATCACATCACTATTTTCATAATGTGAAGATTTTCATGAAACAGGGAAATCCTTGAATTTTCTGGTGCAGTATTTATTGCATATGAGCACATGCTGCCAAATCTATGTTTGGTACTGAAGCAGAGGTAACTAAATCTTCGGTATTTTGTGAACATTTTTGGCAATATAATATTTTGTAGTTTCTGATTGCTTAAAGTTGGATGGTGAAATAAATGATGTTCTGTTAGCAAAAGCTTGGTAGTGCTATTAATATGTAGATGGCTTCTTGTTGGTTTCATGATGGCTTTCTTGTTGATCCATGACAGTTTTCTGCAGATCCATTTAGCTTCTTTGGAGCTTGGTATGGCTTCTTGTTGGTTTCATGATGGCTTTCTTGTTGATCCATGACAGGTTTCTGCAGACAATTATCTCATTGGTAATGCCAGGTTTCTCTGGTATTCTTGTTGAGCATTGAGCATTGAGCATGGTACTGGCTTTCTTGTAACGTCTGTTCACTTTTAAAGCTCTTGCTATGCAGTATCATCCTGTAATGCCTTTTTGGATTGCATGAACATAATAACTCTTTCTCAGTGTTACTCAATCATTGGCTTTCCCTTTCCCTATTCCTGGTTTCTCATTATTGTGCTGTAGTGCTGTGCTGAACGTGTTTGTTGTTCCCAACCTTATTTTCATTTTTGTAAGAAAAAATAATACTGCCATCCCCAGAGGGCCAGTGATTCTTGGAAGTTGTGTCGCTTTTATTTTACTATTTTATTTTAACAGAGCCAACAAACGATGTGGACAATTGGGCAAGTTTTTTAATGATGTGGAGAAGCAGGAGGCTCTAGACAAACAGAACGCTTATGAAGACAGACGAGTTTGAGGATGAGGAAGGTTCTGGCTGAGATGAACAAGAAAATGGTGAGGATGTGGACAATAGAATAGAAGGCAGTTGGACAAGTATTTGAATGATGTTGAGAAGCTTGAGGCACCAGACAAACAGAAGACTCATGAAGGCAGAGGAATCTGAGGATGAGGATGATGAAAAAGAAGATTCTGATTGAGATGAATAAGAAGAGGTGAGGAGATGCTTCAGTTCTTAGGGGCCTGGCATGGGTTGTCAACTTGGCATTGCTGTTTTTATTCTCTGCTTTTAAGTCCTGTGAAATGGATTTTCTTTTACTATTTTGTTCTTTCTAGGGCATTGCTTTCTCTGCCAGTTTCGAAACTGAGATTTTATAGTACTATTGCTTTTTCGTAGTTTGCATAACTATTGCTTTTTCGTAGTTTGCATAAATGATGGATTTTTTAACACAATATTCTGGAATCGCACAATTTCTGAAAATTTTCATAGTTTAGTGAAGTTGAAGGTATGTGTCTGGGCGTTTGGACTGATGGTAGAAAATTTATCAATAAAGAAATTTAAAAATATGAGCATAGATTTTGCAATTATTTACTGGCAATAGAGTAAATCGGTATATGCACACACACACACATACAGGACATATATTCTGGGAAAGGTGGGGTAGGTAAACATACGTAATGTATGTTGGCAATACATGAAAATCCTCAGCAGCCATCCATGTACTAGCAATCCTACAGCTTCTTCGATTGGTGCAAAATGCTCGACTGTGCAAACTTTTTTGCCATTGGAAAGGTTGCTCAGCTTTGATGGTATGGAGAAAAGAAATAATAAATTCTTTGAGTAAGAACACAGTTGTGCTGCCTAACTTGTATTTTGACTATTTAGTATTCACCCATTTCATGGTAATATTTTAGACTACTGCACTCTGATCATTAAAAAAGGCATATTCTCAGAAGTATTGCCATCTTATAATTGTTGATCAGTCCATAAATTGTTTGTAAACTACTGTGCTTCTTTTTATGTATTTCTTCAGTTAATTTGTTAATAGTTTGTTGCAGTGAACACATGTACACACATCCAATGGATCACCTATAGTAGTAAAACTAATATGCAGGCTCAAACCCTAGATCCACTACTGTGTGTACACAAGTTGCACATTCAAGAACTATACTAACCTGAGCATACATTGCTAATGCACAGTTCTGGCATCCTAAATTTGCGTATTATCAAAGATAGACCAAACCTAGATGCATATGAGCCATACCTGGGTAGTGTTACGTAGGTCTCACATTGAAATGTTGTGTTTTTATCTTTTCATGTAAGATCTTGTTTGGTTATTGATTTTATCTATTCTGTTCTAACCCCAGGGGTAGGTTCTTTCTTAGATGCATGATTTTGATCTTTTGTTTGTTTCGTATTCAGAAACTAATAGTTGTGTTTCTTAATAGTGTTGATGACTTTACTATCCCTAAATTGTGTTTCTTACCAGGGTTGATTTTACTATAAAGAATTTGTTATCACATTGAAGTAGATAGCTTATAATTTTCGTATATTTAACGTATATGCAAGTGAAGGTAGGGTAACATGTCAAGAATCACATCACCATCATTAAGCTGAAATCATCTTTAGCTGAAAGCTGTTTTCTTGCTTGACAAGATAATTTCAGCTAATTACAATATTTTATGATTTCCATTGTCATGTCAGCGCCTGCAGAAGATCAAAGAACATGGCTGTTTAGGTTCAGCTAAACTTTCAGATTAATGTTAGCTCTGCATCTGCAATTATTGAAAAGGTCACAGACTCTCAAAAATGTTACCAAGAAACGGATTGTTGAAAGGAACAAAAATGTACTTCGTACACTTTTGTTGGCCTGGTAGACCTGCAGAATAAGTCTCTGGTTTATCTTCCCTCTGCAAAACAAGCTTGATTCTCAGAATTACATGTCACTATTCAAGGGAACTAATTTTTCTCGCATGTCACTGGGAAGGGCGAGTAAAGGTAATATAAAGAATTTTTATAACCAAAAGATTGTTATTTACCCGGTATTAGCTTGTATTAGATAATAGTTTTTAGAACCATGATTTATTGTTTAAATGTTTATAATATTTTACTTTTTATTTGTTTATTTCAATTTCTTTTGGGAGCTGTTTTCATCCAATATGAGAGTTCGTCAGCTAATGCTACCTGCTAAATTTCTTAAATTAACGTTACGGCTTCAAACTATGCACTATTTGTGTCCTCCAATGTTTGTTTACAAAGCTTCCTACCTGGTAACAGTAAGCCACGCAGAGACAGTTGAAAACAATCGTTAGCTATCCTTCATCTCGGAAATCTTTTTTTGCACACTTGTATGCATGCTTTTTCATGACATAAGCGTATGAATCACCGTTGATGAAATTTTTCATTGGTTTTGGTTTGTTTCAACGATGATTAGCGTTAACCTCTCTCGCATGCCCTACAAATAGAGGGAAGCTGCAAGTAAATATTTTTGCCTTTATACAAGTAATTATGTAAGCCCTTTATACAATTCATATACACAAAGAACATCCCAGTATGTGTATATAGACATCGAACCTATTTCAGGGAGAAAAGGATATTTTTGAAAAGAAAAAAAAAAAAAAAAACCCTTAAGTTACCACTTGGTTAACAATCATGCAGCGGCAACGGGTACCGACAGGAATTATAGGTCATTTTTCGAGACTTAAAAACTGCTGTGCTCCCAACTGAACGTAAAACACTGCACAACTGAGATTCACATGGAGCACATCATATCACGGTGACTGCATCAAGTGTTTTTTTTTTTAAATACTTATTGAAATATAATTGCACTAAACTATATGAAGTTGTCACAAATGTGCCTTGCATATCTTAGGTTACGTACATAACGAGGGAATAATTTGTTTGTAAGGCCTTTCAACTTTTTATTCCTAGCATCTGTTTAAGTTTTAATTCCAAGGCAACATCTTTTATGGGAGATTTGCTTAATTTTGAAACATGACCAGAAACTTGCTCCAAGGAATGTAAAATCTCTAAACCCATGTTGGTACTTTCAGAAGAGTTTTATTTTGGCAGAGATTATTGGATTTATTTTATCAATGAAGTCGATTAAAGTTTAATTGTAAAATAGTGCAAACATCCTAAAACAATAATACTATTTTTCACTTTATGAAATAAAGTAACATGAGAAGGCAAGGAGGCAAAGAGGAATGTCCTTGTGGAAATGACATATATGGGGTAAGGTTGACATAGTAATAGATAAGTATTTTATGATGATATTTCTTTTGTTTGTTACTTCATGCTACAATAACATTAAAATTTGGGATTATTGCAAACATCTTTGAAATTTTAGGATGAAGGAATTGATGAAATTCTCTAAAGGATTGAAAAGTCATTTTAAACATTCATATTTTCAATGAGATTGTGAGGTTTAATTTCAAACAACTAGATTGGTAGTAATAACATAATTTTTTATTTTATTTTTTGAAATTTAAAATTAAACTATTTTATTACATCAAACATTTATGGGAGACATTCAATTTTAACTATTATCTTTTAGGAAATTCATGTACATCTTAGTGGAATTTAACTTGTTTGTGAGATGCAAGTCGCAAATATTAAGGAATAACAATGAGGTGTTAGCCTAGTGGTATGGGTTTGGTAACCCCATGTCATAGGTTCGATTCCACTAGGTAGTATTGAGTTATAAGCTTCTATAAATCTTGGGGTGTATCTATGTTTTACTTATTTTGAGTTCCAACACCTCCACAAATATTAAGGAATAAGTTACAAGTCTACATCCAATGGACCTTAGATTATCCTTGATATTCAAAATTGTGCTTCAAAAACTAAAATTAAAAACATTTTCCAAAAATGATAAAATTCCATACTAACAATGACATTGTACTTCAAATTCTATATCTAAAACTTCATGTATAACACCATGAGCAAGTAGATAATTTTAATTGTTATCTTGGTACCTTTATCCTATCAACATAAGATACCCTATCAAGGTAGAATTTGAGTTGATTGTATAATGCTTAATTTTTATTATTTTTAAAGGTATATTATTTTCATTTTTCACCCACAGGTTGAAGCCTAACCTATTTCAAGTGGTTGCATTCATGCTTGAACCTAGGTCTTCCAACTTGAGAAACAATCTTATCATTACTCTAAATGATGATCCCTTTTGATCTTTTGTCTTCATTTGATAAAAAAATTAATTAATTAAAATAAATTTTTGAATAAGCATAGATCTTTCCTTTGTTTTTTTAATTATTAATATTTAAAAATTATTTAAATTATCTATTTAATGATAAAATATATTCATTCACAGACTGAATATTAAAAAGACTTTATAATTTACCATTTTACTGCCCAATCATAGGTGCGACCTATTATCCGCGTCCACCTATTATCCGCGTCCAGCGCTTACCTGCGGTGAATATTTCTTAGCGGCTCTAAATCTCTTGAAATGAATACCATAAAACCGGTCTTTGTTTAAACGTTCTTTTAGTTTCTGGCATTTGTAAGCTATCCTGTTTAATTTAAACATCATGAACTTTCACCAAGAAACTAAAGCTAAAGAACGACCACTCATGAAAAGAATATAACGAAACCATTAGCTAGATTCCAGCAGCAGCGATTTCTTTCTTGCACAGGTCTTGGATGATACTTCCCGGACGCTAATGTTTTTGAGTCCTGACACCCTAGCAAGGCAAGCTGATTTATACCATATATGAATAATGTATCATGAGCATCATGATCCCATTTCATGCTCGTCACTTCTGCCTTTCTTTTAACGACTTAGGTGGGTGCACATGATAATGAGAACTTTCGCTTAAAAACCAAGCTTAACTAAGTTTTACAAAAATTACATGGCGTTAAAAGTTATTAGCAACATGAAATAAACCAGGTTTTTAAATCAAAGAAAAGAGTCCCAATATTCAATGGAGCTAATACGAATTAGACCACAGAAAAAACTTTGGAAATCATGAAAGGTATAACTGAGTGCTTGTTTCTATAATGTATAACATATTCTTTTCCATGGTATGGTGGCTATAATTGCTTTTGTATGCTTGTCTATGTCCCTCCCACTCTCTCTTTCGTCTGCTCATGGTGTGAGAGTCAACTACGTATATAGTGGCACCAACATGGGGATGTTTCTATAGTAGTTTGTGTTAGGTAGCATTTTTTTAAAATGTGATGTTACATGGGATTTTGAAAATTATTACCTTTCTTTTAGAACTTCTAAATCTTAAAGATGTGCAGTTGTTAGAACTTCGAAACCTTATTTGCTACTACCCTATGGATATCTCATCCTTTGAGGCTGCTACCCTTAATTATCCGAGCCTAATCAATTCTACTATGTTGTAAAGTTTAGAAGCCAATAGTACTGAGGAGCTTCAAGAGGCTTGTTCTAAGTTGAGTCCTAGGAAGGCTCCCAGTTATGATGGTTTCCCCAATGAATTTTTTCAAAATCATTGGGATCTAGTGGGAAATGATCTCTTCTATGTCATCCGAGAGGCTATCCTTACTAGTTCCTTTGGGCCCAATTTAAATTAGGGGATTATTCGTCTCCTTCCTAAGTTTGGGGATTCTACTTGTATCTTTAATTAGCATCCCATCACTCTTCTTAACATGCTGGATAAAATTTGGGCCAAGTGCTTAGCCTTACTAATGAATTGTGATTCATTAGGTCACGATATCGCACCCGCAATATTGCATACGTGATATCGCAGCCTGGCTTGCAATATCATATACACGATATTGTGGCTCTTGTGTAGGCCTATAAATACACCTTAGGCACACGATGGAGTAGGAAGGTTTTTAGATAGAAGTTAGTTTTCATTTTTAGTCTTTCTCAACCCTTTCTCCCAATGCATGCTCACAATGTGATGATTGTAATTGTACAACACCTTTATTCGAGTGTGATGTACTTGGACATGCACATGACTGGAAATAAAGATCAAGATTACTTTATCATTGCAGCATTCACTTAGTTTAATTAATTAATTCTTATTGTTATTTAATGCTTTCGTAGTTGATATCTCTTCACCCTAAACTCCTTAAATACGGAATGAGTATGACTTAATCACGAGCATTTAAGTGTGACTACTTGGTATCCCAGTAGTGTACCTAGGCCATGCGTTTGGTAATCCCAATGGTAGTCATGCACGAGGTCCAAGATGTGTATGGATGATTAAGGAATGGATGCTCATCACACTTAGGCTAGTTTAGATTCTCTCCCCCTATCTCCTATTAGCTTAACTCTCTCTCCCTTTTTCTCTTAGCTTAGTTAAAGTTATTTTCCATTGCGTCTAGGAGTAGCACTAGTTTAGGACCACATCATACACCTCACTCTAGACTAAACCATATGTGACAAAGCCAATACTAGTCCAAGTGGGAAGACAGCGAACTGTGATCAACGAGTAACTATCTAGATACCACAACTAGCTCGTTTGCGGAGTTCGACCGGATCATGCGTGAAACACTCGTATTCGTATGGTTGAGTGTAGGGGTACCTTGCCACTCATCATTGGCGCTGTTGCCGAGGACAGTGTTAGTTATCTAGTTTAGTTATATCATACAAGATCGCTATAACAAGTAGTAACGATATATCCTTTAGAAAAGAAATTAAATTAAATTCCAATAAGTCACACACCGCTTACAAAAATGTCTCTCTCACAAGACTATGATAACGCAACAACGAGTAGGGCAATTCATTGGAGAACCAATGAATTATATGATGAAGAAGACAAAGTTTGGAGTACTCAATCTGATGTAGGGGTTTCCTATGAACATCAACGAAGACAACATCGTCCCAACTCACGGATGCATAACCTACCCAGTGACGATGAACCCCTACTAGCCACTAAGGGCCTAACGCATATACAAGAGGCTATTCAAATATCTCGCAGGCATTGTAAGGAAAGCCATCTACCGAGGCTTGACTTAAACAACTTTCCTAAGTTTTCAAGAGGCTATTATTTAGATCCACAACATCAACTACAAGCATTCCATGATGCCTATGTATGGAATAACATTGATAATGGATGGCAAAAAATTAAGCTCTTCCCTATGACCCTCATTGGCCAAGAAAAAGTGTGGTATAGATCATTAAAACCAAAGTCAATTCGACGTTGGCCAACAATGGTAGAACTCTTCAAAGAAAGATATCAAACCTATGTAAGAGTGTCAGCCTTGAGGAGAAAAATCCAAGAATGGAAACAGGGACAACATGAACCCTTGGACATGGCCTTAGAAAGATATTATGCATTGTTAAACAACTGCCCATGCCATGAGTTCTCCGAGGAAAGGCTAATGTACTACATTATTGATGGGCTTCATAATGAAACAAGGGAGACCCTAGGGATGTATGCCCGAGGTCAACTATATGAGCCACGAACCCATCAATTCCAAGAGCTTATCAAGTGGGTAGCAAAAGAAGAAGAAGAAATGGCTAAATGGGAGAATGCTAAAAAATCTCAACAGGCCCAAAAATCAATAAGGGTCCATGATTATGAAGAGGAGAAATCAACTTACCACAAGGAGGTGGAACCATCTTTGCTAGTACTATAATCATTGGATGAAGTTGAGGTAAAGATCAATAGGATGATGGAATGGATACATGAAAAATGTGGAGAATATGCCAACATTATTGAATATAGAGAGTTATGACAACTTAAGAAACAGGACAAAACACCTTTAGACAATTGGAAAGAAGGGTAGAAGAGAATAAGAACTTCATTGCCAATCATACATATCAATGTAACATTTTCTTGTATGATTACCCCAAGGGACAATGCCCAATCTTGTCACATTTACATGAGCATTGGGAAGAATGTTACATCCAGAGTTTGTACAAAAATATTGTGTTCAATCATAGTGGCAACAATCCTAGTCATGGGGGAGGCCATCCCCAACCTGGTTACACCCTTCATACCATCCGAACCTAAGTGCTTATCAAGTTCAACATCCTGTTTTCCCAACTGGGTCAACATTCTCTATCTTGCCACATTATTATTATTTTCCTCAATACTATCAACCCGTATCCTCACCAATAGGACCACGACCTTGGGTACCTGACATTCTCCTCAATTTCAAAATTCTCATCCTTCACCTCCTTCTATATCACCACCAATTGTACTTGAAGGGTTTGCATCATAGCATCAACCCACAAACATTACTTGTGCTACTATTCACAATAGCAGTGGAAACCCACCACACCAAAGGCATCCCTTCTTTAGATGTGATCGTTGAAAGGGACACCATAGTTCAGAAACCACTACACCCGCCAACTCAACACAAGTCCAACACTATGGTGCATCTTTCTTCTCATACCCAATGCCTCATGTTACCTTATCAGGGCCACCAATCAATACTCCAACAACCATGTGGCCCAATGAATCTAGCCATGAAAGGAGACATATCGATCCTTGCATACCATCTTACGGTCACAGGTGCCATAGTGGGTTAGCTCCTTATCACATGATCACATCTTATAATTTTCCCCACTATGCCTACTACAATCAAGTGTTTGAACCCCAATTTGGGTATATTCCTACCACCACCTCAAAAGACACTTGGTGGTTTGGATATGATTGGACTCCAATGTTTCCAAAATGCTTGGATCCCAACCTTCCATTTATTAATTCTAGCCATGCTCAACCATTTAGTTATGGGGGGTATCCCCTATTCTAACAACACTAGAATTAATAAATGTTTTCTTTTTCTTTAATTTTATAATTTTTTATTTTCCAATTTTTCATCTTTCAATTTATTGTTGTCTTTTTGTCTTTTTATGAGCAATCTCATCTACAAATAAAACACTCATGTGACTCATTGGTTGAGGTGTGTTCTATGCAATCAAGTCTTAGGTGACTAATTATTTGAACAGAAAGCCCACAACATCCACCTACCCATTTCATTAATAAGAGGTTCTACCCTGGGTACAATGATATTCCTAATCATTAAAACTTAAAGTAACATTGTGTTTATTATACCTAGAGCGAAGAAGGATGGACTAGGCGGGAATGGCTAGGGTGTGACATCAAGGGGACTTGTGGATTCTCTTTGGTAACATCTGTAGGAGTTATCATGCAACTTGGTTGTACTAAGATCCTTGTAGATCTAATGAAAAATGGGCGTACGAGTAATCAAAAGGTATTCAATCAAGGAAACTCAATGCTATTCTAGGGGGTTCCACTGGAAAGACATGCACTCATGCCTGAAGTTAGGCAGCATTCATTTCAAAAAAAAAAAAAAAAGAAGAAGAGAAAAGAAAAGAAGAAGAGTGCCACAAAGAAAAATCACTCCTCCCTTGTACAAAATGCCAAGTGATCATATGCCTTGCCACCATGATGCTCTTATTTTTGTCTATCATTGGGAAAAAATAGTGCGATGTCACTGATCAAAGGAATGGACTTGGTCATGATTTTTGAACAACGGGTTAATGACACATTAATCATACCTTACACTGAGGATTCATTGTGCCCTAGGCTAGTTACCTCATGTCCCACTCTCTACAATCCCTTCTACAATTCGTCCCATCTCACTGCTCATGTAATTGGGACTCATGACTTGTGTAGTGTTGAATTTATACCTCATCACGATGGTATCTACATGTGTGTGTTTTGTGGAATTGGTGTGGATTACATTTAACCCTTCTAGTGCCTATAGACATTTTAAGGTGTGGTTATGCAAGGGCATTATAGGTTGGAACCTGCTTTGGGGAGGACCCACTTGCGTGAATTTTGTAATTTGTACTTGTTGCACACCACCACATCATTTTATACCCTCTGAGTACTTTATTGCCAAATCTATTCTTTCCTTTGTCATCATTTTATCAAATGTTCCTCAAAACCATTACATGCCCTTTAATGTGTCACCTAAACAAATTAGGTCCGACATTAAACTTTTAGGGCAACTTCCTTGAAAAATTTCTAACTCTAAAATCACACTAAGCAAAGAATTCAACATTTATTAAAGGCAATGAGTAAGGTATGAAATGATTAAACTTATTTCAATAACCTTACTAACAATTGATCTTTGTGTGTGATTATAGATGGCCCCTAAAAGAGAACAACAAGGAGGACCTTCTCAAGGTGCAACTGAATGCTCAAGGGGAGGCAGAGGACAAGGACCTCATTCAGAACATACAGCGTAGGAGTCACAGTCATTTAGCATCCATTAGGGAACTCCTATCACTGCATAATCTGGCCAAGAAAAAGGTGGAGAGTTTAGGGCCCGAGCCTATGAAGAGGAATGACAGCTATTTGCGGCATGGCATGTTAAGGCTAATCAAGTGTTCCCATAGTTGCCATGTCCATGGGAAGTGCCAACTCCATCAAACATTGGAACATCATCATGGATGGCTCAAAATTCTCAGATAGAAGAGAAGAAACATCAGGAACTTCTTCAATAGTATCAATCTCAGAAGCCTAGCACACAGGAAAAAGGAAAGGCACCCATGGAGGAACCACCACCACCTAGAACCACATAAGTTCCAACAAAGTTTTGTAATTCTATGTTTGTGTCCCAATTTTATTTTGTCCAATCTCACGCTGTGGCATGAATAATCCCTAGTCAGTTAATAATCCCATACCTATCCAGTATGTAATCAATGGGGCTTGTTCTCATTTTGTTTAACTCGAAGATGAGTTTTCATTTAGTCGTGGGGGTATGATGAATCGTGATTCATTAGGTCACGATATCACATACACAATATTGCGGCTTGGCTTGAGATATCATATACATGATATCGTGGCTCCTATGTAGGCCTATAAATACACCTTAGACGCACAATGGAGTAGGGAGGTTTTTAGTTAGAATTTAGTTTTCATTTTTAGTCTTTCTCAACCCTTTCTCCCAGTGCATGCTTGTAGTGTGATGATTGCAATTGTATGACACCTTTATTCAAGTGTGACGTACTTAGACACAGATGACCAGAAATAAAGATCGAGATTACTTCATCATTGTAGCATTCACTTAGTTTAATTAATTAATTGTTATTGTTATTTAGTGCTTTCATGGTTAATATCTCTTCACCCTAAACTCCTTAAACGCGGAATGAGTACGACTTAATCATGAGCATTCAAGTGTGACTACTTGGTATCCTAGTACTGTACCTAGGCCATACGCTTGGTAATCCCAGTGGTAGTCATGCACGAGGTCTAAGATGTGTATGGATGATTAAGGAATAGATTCTCATCACACTTAAGGCTAGTTTAGATTCTCTCCCCTTATCTCCTATTGGCTTAACTCTCTCTCCCTTTTCCTCTTAGCTTAGTTAAAGTTACTTTCCATTGCCTCCAAGAGTAGCACTAGTTTAGGACCACATCATACACCTCACTCTGGACTAAACCATACGTGACAAAGCAAATACTAGTCCAGGTGGGAAGACAACGAATTGTGATCAATGAGTAACTATTTAGATACCACAACTAGCCTGTCTATGGAGTTTGACTGGATCATGTGTGAAACACTTGTATTTGTATGGTTGAGTGCAGGGGTACCTCACCACTCATCACTTACATATGAAGAAAATTATTTGCCAAATTATATATCCCCAATAAACAAGCTTTGATCCTGGTAGATATATTTTAAATAATGTGATTGCTGCGTAGAAGGTCTCAAGTGGGTGGAGCACGATGGTCAAGATATTCTCCTAATGAAGCTTGATTATGCAAAAGCCTATGACAACATAAAGTGAGACTTTATTCTGTAGACCATGACTAAACTTGGTTTTGGCCCTAAGTTCTTACATATGATGAAATGTTTATTCTCAGATGCTACTACAAGAATAGCTACTACCTGTTGGCGACCGTTTGGGACGCGACCACCAACGAGTGTCCTCGAACAAGATTTAGGTGCCTGCTGGTCTCTGGCAACACCAAGGCCCAGATACCTCTAAATAAACTCAGTAGTTAATGTGAGTATGTGTGTGTGCTGTTGCAGCGTGCGGTTGTGAGAAATGTAACGATTGCGTTGCGTGTAAACTACAAATAACTTACCTTAAAGAGATTCAGCCAACTTTGCTCAGTACTGTGAGTTGTTGAAAATTTCCTATTTTGTTCAACT
>MNCI01031359.1:344857-396455 GCA_015680685.1 Gnetum montanum
TACATATATATATTATTGGTTAATTTATATTCCATTTTAAGCAGCGGAAGTAATTGAATAATTTCTGGTAAAAGCGGCGAAACGATCCTTCTTGGCTTCCCTGTAAATCGCGTGGAGGTTTCATCACAGTTCCAGGGCAACGGTCTTTCTCTTATTTCTGCCTAGAACCTGCAAGAACCGACACATGTTTGAAGCAAGATTCAAAATGCAGCATCATCCAAAACCACAGATTCAAACTGCCTCCGCACAATAAGGCCCTGCAAAATCGTAACCGACAATCACTGTGGGGGAAGGCTTTGCAACTGCAATCTGACTCTGCCGTCGCATGTTGGAGAAGAAAGGGGTTTTTTTGGATAATGTTGTGCTGAACATACAGTTTTAAATAGAGGGTTTCGGTTACCAGAGATTTTTCGTTTTGCCCCCAAATTGACTTAGGGCTTCCTGTGTTTTTGTTTGAAAATTTTCCCTTGAATCTTTACCGCCATTGCCATTGATTGTCATTTTGGATCTCCATTAGGGCTAACGTTTTATGGATCTGCATTTGCCGAAATCGCTTGTAGAAACC
Organism: Gnetum montanum; assembly: GCA_015680685.1. NCBI lineage: Eukaryota > Viridiplantae > Streptophyta > Gnetopsida > Gnetales > Gnetaceae > Gnetum > Gnetum montanum. Next base: position 345,423 of record MNCI01031359.1, read on the forward strand.
TTCAGAATCGTTGCACCCGCACCACCGAAATCGTAGCAACATATCCTGCGTTAGATGTTTCATGTGCCAGGCTGAATGTCGCGCGATAGTTTGTATGGGGTTTCTGTGCAACTTGAGATCGCCTCCAACGTTTTGTTCTTGTTTTGAACCAGCAAATCAGCAACGTCAATGACTGTGACGGTGTAGAGCGACGGCTGCAGTGATGTTTGTTGGCTTGGCCATGATTTTATGGTGGCCATGTATTTTCCAGTAACACCGCAGTCTTCTTTTCCCTTCACTGATGCTGCATAATTTTTCAAAACATTCGAGGCGTTGCTGATTTTTGTTTAATTCCTGTTTTACATGAAATTTCAAATGTTGTCTTAAGGATACGACCCAATTTAACAACTAGGACCTGCAACTTTGTGCCTTCCACATAAATAATATACTCCCTTCCTTACTGATTTTACTATCCTCTAATCTTTGACAAGGGAATAATCTGGCACTTTCATCTTGTACCCAAAAGGCTTCAACATCAAAATTCTTTTATCAGTGAATCAATCTTAAAGAAAACACCCATCAACCTTCAACACTAAAGCTGTAATTTACTTACAACCATAGATTCCTCCAATTTTGAATAAAATATTTTAACTGTTCCATGGAATGGCCAAATGTGCCAACACTACCTTTGGTATCACCTCTTCCTTTCTTATCTATAGGTTAGTGTAGCAACAATGTCCTCTTGCTTGTTACCTATTCATCATCGTAATTAACTTTCTTTGTCATTAGTTAAACTATGATATTCAAAATAAAGCTCTAACTAGGGTTAGTCTCTCTTCCCCTCAACATTAGCTTCTTAACATGCATTTTACCAATGAATCCTTTTTTCTTGTTCAAAACATTTCTGCTAATTTGCAACAACTCTTATCCTAGATGGAGCAATATTGCTCGAAATTGGGTTCCACTATTAATTGGAATAAATATTTTGTTTATAGCTTTACCAATAATTATTGTCATGTGACCAACTATAATTGGAAGCTTCTTTAGGATCAAGATATCATAAAGATTTTGGGAATTCCCTACCATTTTAAAGGTTCTACCTTTGTTCTTTGGGAGCATGTAATTTTTTAGATTTAAAAGTGATGAGTTACGAGGTATCCCTATGGTCAACCATATGAATATGAGCATACATGCATGATCCAATTGAATTCCAAGGACTAAGTGCTTATGTGCCTTTACAAAACCTAGATGGGTTGGTCAATCGTTGTCTTCTCAAGATTACTCATATAATGCAATTGTATGGTTGAGTAAACTTGAGGTATATGACTTTTATATATTTTTATGTTTTATGTCTTGGTGCTACAAAGGGAGAAGTGAACTAATCAAGTAACCAATTTAATTTAACTAATTGACTATGCTCTAACTAGTCCTAACACCAACATCCATTCCCATTTACCGTACACATCCTAAACCAGTGCAACACTACTGGGGTTACCAAATGCTAATCGTTACTAGGTTACCAAGTGTTCCACTCATGCTCGAAGTGGTCATACTGAGTGTTCTTACTTGGGAGAGTTAACAAGGTGTGTGAGAGAGAGAACATTAATTAACTAAGGAAAGCATTCAATAATTGTAAACAACATTAAATAAGCAATTCTGAATACTGCAAGGTTTATCGCAAAGTTTATTTTTATTTCCAGCCATAAGGTGTGCTTAGGTACACAATGCTCGAATAAAGATCCATTTGCTTTATGATTCCTACTATGGGCACTCAGAAATAATTCTAACTCTGTGAAAGGAAAAAAGGCAAGAGTTCGGGTAAGGGAATAAGATTAATGAACTAACTATTGCCAAACCAACTACACCAGCCTCTTATTTATAGGCGACAAGATAGGCCCCGATATCAGATGTCCAATATCACATGGAAGGCTTCGATATCACATACGTGATATCGCAGATGTGATATCGTGGCCCTAATATCATGGCTTATCATACCCCCATGACTGAATGAAAACTTGTCGTTAAGTTTCTTACAAAATATTGGAAAGGTATGGGAATACTGACTAAATGAAAACTGACAGTGACAGGGAATAACAGGCTCAAAAGTGCCCAGTGAATGGATTAATAAACATATTACAACATTGGTGTTCACACCCTTTGTGGTGAACACTATACACAGATGACATCTAGACCCTCATCCGATAGCTTAAAGAGAAAGAGAGAGAGAAAAGAAAATGAGGTGCATTGCTGCTGATGTTAGAAATGTATGCTCCATTGTTCATCCATAGCCACATGACCAAACTTGTTCCTTGCGTAAATGCTCTAGCTCTAGTCCAACATGAGTGCTTCCTCCTATCCCAGTCCATTTTTTGGGTAATTGCCATCTACACACACAACACAGTCATGAATTAACAAGGATAGATAAGCCACAATGCAGTTGATGCCTTGCCTCGATATAAGTGCATTGGTTGGGTTGTGGGTATGGTAGATACTAGGTTAGAGGTTTTTAACTAATAACTACCCAAGGTGTAGGGGTGAGTTAGGTGATTGAATGGAAAAATTTGTGATTGGTTCTAAAGAAAGGTCTCTTCTTTATGCAATTGTTTGAACCAACAATAGGGTGAGAATTAACAGCCCTTGTAGGGTTAAATGGCTTCAGTTGGGCAAGGAGCTCACCCGGCATGGCTGGAGAAGGTGGTAATAGAGTTAAGTGTGGAAGAGATGTAGTTGGATGAGAAGGATAGTATGTTTGTGAAACATCTCCCCTAGGAGAAGGAGTTCTATAATACTCATGGGTTTGGTAGTGAGGTTGGGGAGCAACATGACTAGGAGAGTCACATGGAGAGATTGGTTGCTGCACATAGTATCCATATGGGTCAGATTAATGATAAGGGTGCTATTGACATGGTGGTGGCATTCCCCATGATTGTGGGTGTTGCCATTGTTGATATTGCTCATTTGGTTATGGTGGAGTTCCACTTGGATAATACATCAAGGGTTGGTGGAACTACCTTGGATTACCTTGGGGAAAAGGTAACCTTCAGGGTGTTTGCCTTCTGTTTAATCGTGGGTTGAGTGCATACACCCCAAACTCCTACAAATGTGATATTATAGGGAAACATTGCTTAGGATGGTCATATTGACATATCTCACATCCATCATCATTGTCTGTATTCGAATCCACAACCTCTTCGATGATGGAAACTTTGCCCTTACCTTTGTTATGTGCATATTTAGCTTCTTTCTTTTTTCTCCTTTCTCGATCACTATCTTCCTCTCTAGACTCTACTATTTTGAGAACTATTTGAAATCTACTATCTAGGGAGTCCCACATTTGGTCCACCTTTGCCAATACTTCCAATGGAAGTTTTTGAATGGGCAAAGTTTTCCTATTCACCATCTCTTCAAGTGGTGACTCTTCTTCATCCTTACAAAATCTAACTCCCTTCTTTTGGAGGGAAAGATCTTTGTTATATTCTTTGACACTCTCTCTTTTCCTTAACTCACCTTCTTCTTCAGCAACTTGCCCTAACAATCGTTGTACTTAATGGATCCTAAGCTCAGATAGCCTTCCTTGGGCATAAGTCCCAAGGGTTCTTTGCATTTCGTGCCTAAGCCCATCTGTGAGATGGTGTAGTTATTCCTTTTGCGAGTAACCATGGCCTAGGCAATGATGTAATAGTGCATAATATTGGCCCATGGCAACATCCAANATTCCTTTTGCGAGTAACCATGGCCTGGGAAATGATGTAATAGTGCATAATATTGGCCCATGGCAACATCCAAGGGTTCATGTCCTCCTTGTTTCCATCCTTGGATTTTTTTTTGTAGGTTGGACACTTGTGAGTACGTTTGATACTTATCGTTGAACAGTTCTAACATGGTACTCCATCGGTGAATGGATTCTAGTTCTAACAACTGGTACTAGCTCTTCACTTCCTTGATTAGTGTCTATGGAAACAACTTGATTTTTTGCCACTCGTTTTCTATGTTTTGCAAGGTACATTCATCGTTAAATGCTTGCAAATGATTTTTAGGATCAGTGTTGTATCCCCCTTCAAATTGTGGGATATTTTTCATGTCCACTCTTTTGATCGTACTATCTTTTTGGTGCCTTGTTGGGATTCTAATAGCCTTAGTTATATCTAGCATAATTTGGGTAGTGAGTAGGGGTTCATCATGATTGTACGGTCTATGGCGTCTATGATGCCTATGTTGTTCCCTACTCTTCCTTCTCTCATGATGAGTTTCTCTAGAATGCCCTTGTTCCCTTTCTCAGCTGCTTTGTCTATGATTCCTATTTCGCTTACCATTATCCTCAAGGTCTTTTTCCTTGTGATTGCATCTAGATCCTGAAGGAGAGGGTGAAGGAGATGATGAAGGTGAAGAAGAAGGAGGATCGTCACCATGATGTTGCCTACTTCCTTCTCTTCAATGGTCGTCACCTTGATCACAGTTACGATCAGAATGTCCATCTTTGTCAAGCGTTCATGTTCTTTTTTTAGACCCTTTATGTCTATCGGTACCAGAATCTGGGTTATGGATAGTTGAGTGAAGATTCTGGTACACAACCCCTTGATCGAAGTCAATGGGAGGAACATCATTGTATGGGAGAATTCCTAAGGTAGGTTCACCACACTCATTTTCACTTATGACATACGGGACATTCTGAGACAACTTCCCCTTCATGGATTCATGACATCTCTCTTTTTGTAGATTCCTTTGATGTTGTGCCTCCATGGGTCAATACTCTCTTGAGTCATGATCATGCACAAGGTACTCTGCCTGTAAGTGCTACATACCAATTTGTATGAGATCACAAAGAAGCATGCTTGGGACTGAGTGATCAGGAGGTAACACTATGTTACCTTCTAAATCATGCCAACGCAGTTGTTCATACTGGTGAAGGATAAAGGTAAAGTTTGGTATATACTTATCGAGATGAATGTATACCATGTGAAATTGTTGAGGGATTGGCAGATTATCATGTTTACTATGCCTCCAATTGTTCCCTGTATCAGACCTAGGCAGTGAAACACTCTTGTAAGAAGAAGGAGACATAATTGTCTATTCACTATGCAATACTTTTCACTTCACTAATTGTAAGATAACCAACCCTAAAGGTTCATTCCAATGATGTGAAAATTTCCTAAGTTCTAGCTAGTGCATAATCAACAAAGTCCCCAACAATGGTGTCAATGATGAGTGAACGTATCCCTATGCTCAACCATACGAATACAAGTGTACACGCACGATCTGGTCGAATTCCAAGGACTAAGTGCTTATGCACCTTTACAGAACACAGACAGGTTGGTCAATCATTGTCTTCCCAAGCTTACTCATATAGTGCAATTATATGGTTAAGTAAACATGAGGTATATGAACTTTATATATTTTTTATGTTTTATGTACTGGTGCTACAAAGGGAGAAGTGATCTAATCAAGTAACCAATCTAATTTAACTAATTGACTATGTTGTAATTAATCCTAACACCAACATCTATTCCCATTTTCCATACACATCCTGAACTAGTGCAACACTACTGGGGTTACCAAACACTAATCGTTACTAGGTTACCAAGTGTTCCACACATGCTCGAAGTGGTCGTACTAAGTGTGCTTACTTAGGAGAGTTAACAAGGTGAGAGAGAGAGAGAACATTAATTAACTAAGAAAAGCATTTAATAACTGTAAACAACATTAAATAAGAAATTCTAAATACTGCAAGGTTTATCACAAAGTTCATTTTTATTTTTGGCCACAAGGTGTGCTCAGGTACATAATTCTTGAATAAAGATCTATTTGCTTTATGACTCCTATTGCGGGCACTTAGAAATAATTCTAACTCTGAGAAGGAAAAAAGGCAAGAGTTCAGGTAAGGGACTAAGATTAATGAAGTAACTATTGCCAAACCAAGTGTGCCTACCTCTTATTTATAGGTGATAAGATAGGCCTCGATATTGGATGTTCGATATTGCATGGAAGGCTCCAATATTGCATATGCGATATCATGGATGCGATATCGCAACCCCGATATCATAGCTCATCAAAAAGAAAATTGAAAAATGGAAGACTAATGTCTTACTCTAGCTGGTAAGTACCTCATTTGTGATTCTATGTGTGTTTCTACCCATGTGTATTATTCTTCATGTTGGGCCCCCTCTCAAGCTACTTATCAAAAGCTTGAACAATTATTTTGAGACTTCATGTGCTGCTCTAAATATTCTTAGAAAGGCTTCCATCGTGTCACCTAGAATATTGTTACTCTTCCTAAGAATAAGGATGGATTGGGTCTTTTGAACTCTTTCAAGTAGGGGATTACGTTAGTCACTAAGTGGTAGGTTGAGCATCTAGATGCCCTAGACATCATTGGGACTCTCCTTCAATTAAGGCTTCAACAAGTGTTTCTCAAAAATAAGCTCTTCAAGAAAGACATCCATTTCATTATTTGGATCATTTCTACCCACACTATCAGTATTACTAGATCTCATGTTTTCAAAAGCATTTGGAGGGCTTGGGAAATTTTATATCATTATATAGACTGGACTAATGTTAAGATCAATCCTACTCTTCTCTCTAAGCTGTGTCCTTGGTGGTTACCCCTGTCATTCATTCCCCTTGCCAGTATGAATGCTAAGGTTGCTACCTCTTGGTTTTAGAAGGGAGTTATTTCTCTTAGCTGTCTGATGAATCGTTGTCACTAGACTACAACAACAAGGGATCTTGTCGACATGATCACGTCGGTGTAGGATTTAACACGTTGATGCATACACATTGACGTAGTATCTTGTCTTGCCTATAAATACATGCTCACTACCTTCATTTATGGCATCCATTCATTAGTATTATGGCAAAGTTATTGTAGTTTGTTCTTTCAAGAGTTAGAATATTTTCTAAGTACCCATAATAAGAGTGAGAAGTGTATGGATCTTTATTCAAGCATTGATGTACCTAAGCACCTTGGTGTGATCAACAATAAAGATGAGCTTTCTTCATAAACCTTGTAGCACTTGGACTTAGCTTAATGTTTACTTAATGCATTTATTACTCATGTAATTTAATTTAATGTGTTTAATTAATTAATTCATAATGAATAATTAATACACATAAGTATGACCATCTCAAGCATACGCTTAACGCTTGGTAATCCTAGTAGCGCTTAATGCTTGATAACCCAGTAGCATTGTAACGTGTTCAAGATGTGCACGGTAGATTGTAATAGATACTTATGTTAGGATTAGCTAAGAATTAGTTAGTTATTAGATTAATTAAACATTTAATTACTTTATTTTTGGCACTTAGGAAAATTAAGCAAAAAACATAAAATGTTAAAAATCATATGCCTTAGTTACACTTAACAATACCTTTGTAGTTCACAAGTGAAACTGAGAAGACAACAATTACATTTGTTAAATTCGCCACCTAGAACTAGTCTACTTAGAGAGCTAAAGTCTATGAAATTCAACTAGATTGCTTAGTGAATGCTAGTGCTTAATATGGTTGGGCGTAAGGATTGCTCACTACTCATCATTGGTGTTGTTGCTAAGGACTTTAGTTAGCTACTTGCACTATCTAGGAATTAGTAAAATTATACAATGATGTTGGAACAAACCAAAAAGTAACATCATTAAGAAAATTAATAATAATAACAAAAGCACACTATTCTTCTTTCAATCTAATATGGCTTCTTCTCACAAGGGAGATTCTTTACAACCACACTAAGGTCTAATTAGTAAAGGTGCAAAGGGTCAAAAATGCTAGTTCCCCAACAATGTAAAGTGATCTATACTCATCCCAATGAGTATGTTCCAAACTTCACCTTCATCTTACATTAGGATGAATAATTTCAATGGAGGGATATGAAGGGCAACATTGTGTTGCCACTTGATCAATTAGTTTCTACAATGCTACTTCAAACTCTTATGAAACTAGGCATTGTAGGGCTCAATGTAGAGTATGTTGTGTAGGACCATGACTATCAGGATTATCATCCAATTGAGGCACAACAAAAGAAAGATTGGTAATAGAATATTCACTATGAGATGTCAAATAAGAAATGATTCACAAACCCCTTGTTCATGCTAGGCCAAAAAGAAGGTAAAAATCTCTTCTCTAAGGATTATCAAAACACTAATTCTCCTCCTCTCTTCTTTGATGAATGGAGCCCTAACTAGAATTTGTAGTCGATTGTAACCAATCTTGGTTTGGGGAAGAATGAGTCCCATGACCATGGGGCTCCAAAGGGGGAAGTTAAGGTAGGAACTAGGACAAGCACCATGACAGAGATTGGGATGGTGAACATTGCCGTGACCAAAGGAGAGAAAGTAGCAGGCACCATGTTGGTGCTGGCTCTCCTCCCTCTTCATCTTTAATGTCCTTATCTTCTTCGTCCTCTAGCTTCAACTAAAGCCATAGAGGATGCTACTGTTATCAAGGTGATCAATGAGACAAAGATGATCATGGAGCCTACTAGAACAGTAGAGACTAGGGACATGGATAATCAAGGGAGGCCCACCACCACGCAAGAAGGGATAGCAAAGGGCATCATAGGCATCATGACCATCATAGGGGCTATGACTATGATGAGCCTTTACTTGCAACAAGGAACATGCTAAATATTGTAGAGGTCATGAGGATTCCAATGAGGCATGTGAAAGATAATAGAATCAAATGGTTGGATATGAACAATATCCCTGAGTTCAAAAGGGGATAGAACTTAGATCCAAAAAATCATCTTCAAGCCTTTTACGATGTCTGTGCCTTATAGAATGTTGAAAAAGAATGGATAAAACTAAAGTTATTCCCTAGGACACTCATCAAGGAGGTTAAAAGCTAGTACTAGTCCTTAGAACCAAAATCAATCAGATGTTGAAGTACAATGCTTAAAATCTTCAATGACAAGTATCAAGCATACTCCCAAGTGTCTAATGTGAAGAAGTAGATCCAAGGGTGGAGATAAGAAAAAAATTAATCCATGGATGCAGCCATGGACATATATTATTCTCTATATCACATATGTGCAAGCCATGGCTTTTCTCAATAGAAACAACTCTATCATATCATAGATGGGCTTAGAACAAAAATGAGAAGAACACTTGGGGTCTATGCCTAAGGGAGACTTTTAAAACTAAGGGTCCATCAGATCTAAAGGTTGATTGAGTAGGTGGTCAAAGAAGAAGGTGAGTTGAGAAAAAGGGAAAGTGTTGATGAGTACAACTAGGAGCCTTCCATCTAAAAAAGGAAAGTTTTATTTTGTGATAACGAGAAGGAGGCACCACTTGATGAAGTCGTACAACGTAAGATTTTACTAATCTAAAAATCTATTTCTAAAATATCAGCCAAGGTAGATAAAGTATGGGATTCTTTGGATGAAAAATTTCAAACCACTTTTAGAATTGTAGAAGAGTCCAAAGAGTAAGGTAGTGATCATGATCGAAGAAAAATGAAAGAAGCTAAATGTGCCCATCAAAGGAATAATGGCAAAGCTATTGTTGTTGAAGAGGTTGCGGAGTCTGAAATAGATGATGATGAGGGATGTGACATTTGCCAATTTGAGCATCCTAAGGGATGTTGCCATGTTATGACACACTTGCAAGAGTTTGGTGTGTACGTGTTGAATCCTAAATTAGCAAGAAGGTAAGCACCTAAGAGGTTACCTTATCCTCAAGGAAACTATAGGCAGTTTCACCAACAACAAGCCTACTATCCAAGTGGAGCTCCATTGTAACCTCATGAATAGTACTAGTAGTGACAGCATCCATAGTCATTGGGGATGCCACCACCAAGGCATTAGTACCCTTACAGGTAGTAAGATTCACATGGGTATTATGTTCAATAGTCGATTTCTTCACATGACTCTTCTAGTCACGCATCTTTCTAACACCATTACTACCCTCCTAAATAATGCAAAGCTCAATCTCCAAGAGGTGAATCCAAATTTCCATTCTACCCTCCTCATCCTTCTACACTTGTACCCCTTCCCTCAATTGAATTGCCACTAGCTCCATCCATGCAAGATGAAATTCTTTCTTAGCTACAACAAAGAAATACTACAAGGGCTGTTAACTTATAACTAGCTTTCCAGTTGAGTGGTTTTGAAAATAAACCCTAAAAAAGACCTTTCTTTGAAACCAATAGTCCTTCTAAGCCCTCATAGATACCTATGGCTGGTGATCCCACTTCTTCCTCATCCTCTGCTATATCATTTGAGAGCATGTTGAACTATGCGATCACCGATTAGATAAACATTAACTACCTTCCCAGGAAAAGATATAATCTTAGAAGTCTCTTAATTTACTTGAAAATTGTTAGGAATGAGCCTTTCTAGTGTGAATTTTATCTTCCATGAAATGTACAAAGCTTGGAATATGCCTCCTCTCAAGAAGAGAAAAATTTGTCTTGAGTTGGCAAATTAGTCCATTAGTATTTCCTTGGAATTAGTAGAGGACATTATGACTATCATTTGTGGGTGGTCCTATCCTACTGACTTCTTGGTGATTCATGTAGACAATGTAACATGGACTTCCTAATCATCATGGGAAGGACTTGGTTAAGCACAATAGATTTACAAGGAAAATGATTTCAAAAAGATTAAGAGTTAGCATGTTCCATGCATGACATACAATGACATAGGGTGCAAATGTGTGCAGAAATTATGGATTGTAAAAATTACATCAATCATAGCATGCAGATAGTGTGCCAATGTGATAGAAATTCAAAGGTGCATATACATAATAGCCATAAATAGGAGGACACCTAGTGATTAATAGCTAAACCTAAAAGCATCTCAGCCCTCTACATGGAACAGATTGAGAGCCTTATGAGTGCTTACATTAGAGACATGAACAAGATGGAGAAAATCCATCACTAGTTCTCCAATGAACTTGATGATACCAATTGGAGAGAGTTGGAGATACCTAAAAGTTTTAAACAGGAGTCCCTTAAGTCGAAAACTTAGCTAACCAGAATAGAGTATGCTTTTTTGAAAAATGGCAAGTTGGTTATTATCAATGCCAACCTTGCTCTTGCACAAAAAAGAAACTATTGGAGGTGGTGAAAAAATGGTCAAAAACCTTTGCTTGGTCATATCCTAAACTCATTGGAATTGATCATAAGATATGCCAACATCACATGTACATGAATCCTTCCATTAAGCCAAAGAGGCAGCTGCAATGGTGGTTGAACCCCAAATTAAAGTAGGTCATGAAAGAGGAGATTAAACAACTCCTTAAAAAAGGGTTTATCTATCCCATTGTGGATAGCAAGTGGGTTAGCCTACTCATGGTAATGCTAAAGAAAGGTGGCAAATGGAGGGCTTGCATTGATTTCAAGCTATTGAATATGGTAACACATAAAGATCATTTTTCATTACCATTTGTGGACCAAGTGTTGAATATCATTTTTGGGCATTGCTACTATAGCTTTCTAGATGGTTATAGTGGCTATAACCAAATTTAGATCATATCATAACATTAGGCCAAAACAACATTCATGAGTCCTTGGGGGACTTTCACATACAAAAAGATGTTGTTTGGCTTATTCAATGCCCCTTCCACATTCCAATGCCTTATCCTGATTATCTTCCATAGTAAATTGGTAGCAAGATGGAAGTCTTTATGGATGACGTCTCCACCTATGGGGTTACATTTGACCAAGCCCTAGACCATCTTGAGTAAGTGCTAAAAAGGAGCATGTAGATAAACCTTAGGCTCAACTAGAAAAAGAGCCATCTAATGGTCCAAGAAGGCATTGTCTTAGGGCACAAATTTTATAGAAAGAGATCAAGGTGGACCCTAAAAAAACAAGGGTCATCCAAGGAATTACTAGATAACCAAGAATTACTAAAAATGTGAGGTCATTCCTTGGGCACACTAGCTACTACCAGAGATTTATTGATACTTTCTCTAAGATTGCGAAACCATTGGTGGAGCTGACAAAGAAGGATGCTCTGTTTATCTAGACCAAGGAATGTGAATGTGCATTCTAGTAGCTCAAAGAGAAGCTTGTGGAAACTCCAATTCTACAAGCACTTGATTGATTCAGAACCTTTCATATCATGATGAATGCTTCCAATTATACCTTGGGGGTCATGCTCATGTAGTTGGATGATAAAAAATGTCCTTACTATATCCACTATGTGAGCAGAAGCATTGTGGGTACATAGCTAAACTACATTACAACAAAAAAAGAATTAATGATAGTGGTATTTGCCTTGGAGAAATTTATGCATAATGTGCTTAGGTACAAGGTGTTTGTGCATGCATATCATAGCATAATTTGGTTCTTGATGAATAAACCAATTGTGAGCCCTCGAGTCATATGGTGGCTAGTGATCGTATAGGAATTCAATTTTACAATGGTAGATTGAAAAGAAACTGAGAATGTGATTGTTGATCACTTGTCTCAATTAAGATGGAACAAAAAAGAGGAGGAGAACCCATAGTTAGATTAGTTTCCCTATGAACTTCTCTTTGCTAGTGCTATAACTAAACAAATGCCCACTGCAACCAACTAGTATGATGGCATTCTTACCTATCTTCTCACTCAGGAGATGCCACAAGATTAGAACATTAGCAAGAAACAACAATTTCTTCACTAGGTGAAACACTTCATGAAAATCAATATGAGTCCTTGTGGGGGCCACTATGTTGGGAGATGCACAACCATTAAGATCCTCAGGGTACAGTATTATTGGCCAACACTTTTTAGGAACACTCACCACTTCGTCTGCTCCTATGAATGCTACAAATGTGATGGTGGAATGACTGCTCATATGGAGGAACTTCAATAGTGGATCCAACCACTAGAGCCCTTCAATATTTGAGGTATTAACTTCATGGATTTCATCGAATCAATGTTGAATGGAAAGGCATACATCATGGTTGCTATTAACTATTGTACGAAATGGGCATGAGCTATAGCCATCACAGATTACACATCCTCTATGGCTGCTCAGTTTGTACAATAATATGTTGTAAATAGGTTTGGTATGCCATGTGCACTTATTTTTGAAAATGATACTCATTTTATAGGTAATACTTTTAGGAAGCTCATGCAATGCTTAGGGGTTGAACATAAATTAACAACACCCTATCACCCCGAAGCCAATGATCAAGCTAAGGTTATAAATAGGAAGATTACGAAAATGATAACAAGAACTGTTCATAAATATAGGAGGGATTGGAGCATGAAACTCAATGATGCCCTTTGGGCCTACTGATCCACTTGGAAACTTCCTATTAGCTACTCTCCCTATGAGCTTATGTACAGAAAATTTCCAACTCTTCCAATTCAAATGGAGCTTTGTACACTATCAGTAGCTTGTGACATTAACCTTAACCTAAGTCTAGCACAAAAAGAAAGGTTGATGAACCTCAAGTTGCTAGATGAGAATTGATTAGTAGCCTTTTCATCTAATGAGTTACACAAGGCATTCAACAAACAACACCATGACCTTAGAATAAGGAAAGTAAAATTTCAACTAGGAGATAGGATCCTCTAGTAGAATCCCACACATATACCACAATGAACCAAGTTTCAAACATTGTGGGAGGGGCCTTATATTGTCTACAAAACCTTTCCTTCTAGGACCATGTTAATCTACAAACTTGAAAGCCCAAACAAGAAACTACTAGGTAAAAGGCAACAAATAAAACCTTTCCATGAACCTAAGAGAGCTAGTGATCAAAACACCTTAATAGATGAACATGCATGCTTAATTTTTTAGATCTCCTCCTTCCAACATAGTTGTGGGGGAGATGGTCATCCATGTTGATATGTCAAAATGGCTCCTTCATTAGAATTAGCAACATACTCCCCCCCCCCCCCAGGAAAAAGAAGGGTTGGGATCTGAGACATACTTAGGATCTGTATTGATAAGGCCATATGTATAATCATTAGAGGAATGAAGAAGAATATCACCTTGATGAAAGGAGATATTTTCATCATCAATAAACTCATAATATTACTCAGATAAATTATGATTTATAATGAAATCTACTTTCATTAGATAATGACCCTTACTAGGATACTCACGAGAGAAGTGGGGTCCTTTGCATGAAAAGCATTTAATATTTTGATGCTAAGCTTTGTGTTGATGCCTTTTAAACATACCTCTAAAACAATGAGCAAGTTGTGATAGAGGAAGTTTCCTTTTTCATTGTTGTTGTGGTCTTCTAAATTTATGACGAGGCTTTCTTGACTAGCAACAAGAAGATGATTTTATATATTTATATTTTGGACATAATTCTAAACACAATGATTTTCCTAACTTATTATTTAACTCTTTAATTTGATGTTCTGCCTATTGGTCATAACATATATCTATTTTAATATGAATAATAAATTGGTGGATGGTAGCAAAACTCATTTTAGCTAGAACTAGATCTCTATGTTTAAGTTTTGCTAAATATTTGTTGCAAAAAGGTTGGGGTAGACAACCTATAAGATGTTCTTTTGCACCTACTTCATGAGTTAATTTTTCACAATAATATAAATTTTCCATTTTATCTAACAATGTATGGATATCTTGAATACGATGTAGATGAGCTTTATAATACCTATCTCGGTACACATTATCTTGAATTTCTTTATCTCCAATGAATTCTTTAATAATGAAATTCAAGAATAAAAACACTAGAGCATTAGTCAATTTATGCTTAATATTATCTAGAATGTGATTTCACCATCTACGTAAAATACCTCTAAAGTTATACGTAGCATTCCAAATAGCCATTTTTTATTCTTTATGTTTTGAAAGAATTTGGACTAAGAGATGGCTTTGTATTGCATATACTGTATCTTGTCTCCCTTTTATATCTTTTCCATCCATGGAGAAAGTTGAAAACTTATCGCCTAATTTCCTAACTTGTATTACAAAAAAATCTATAGGACTTTCATAATAGCTATTGCTAGTTTTCTTTATTAGCCTTTCTTCTTCACTATCTAGTGAAGCTTCTTTTTTTGAATTAGTTGATGAATCTATTTTAATCTTAGGTCCACTAGTGTTAGTGCTAATAATTTTCTCTTTATCTTTATTTTCCTTTTCTTGAGCTCTAAATCTAGCTCTATGTGATTTTCCAATAGGAGGAGGTGAACTAGTGAAAGGTAAATCTATTTTGGCTTACCTAGAGCTCCCTGTTTATTTAAGGATCCAAATTTAATGTATCTATTTTGCGTCCTTGGTAACAGATTCTATCATGACACTTTGTCATTTACTAATATCGACTAAGCTACGTATTCGTTGATTTTCCTAGTTTTGTAATTGTATTGTGTCGGTTGGTGTAGTAATTGATTTTTTAAAAGGAAGAGAATAGATTGCTTCATTGATACCTTTATTGTCTTCCTCATTCATGTTAATGTGCAACAGAGCATCACACTCCATATAATGATAGTGGTTATCTAATTTTTTGACTCAAGTGTGTGGACACGAAGGATCTACAAATAAATTTATAGAAGGACTAGCTTCTAACTCTTCTTTGCTTAATTGTTCAAATGAAGAGTCTATGACTACATTTTTCCCTTTAGAAGACACTTGATCTATTTCTTCTAAAACAACTTTCTCATTTTCTTTTTTTGGGATTGGTCCTAGAACCTTTTCAACATCCATTATGATATTTAGCTGTTTGAAGATTTTAGCCATTTTTTCTATGGCTTCTATTTTCTAATCAATATCAAATTATAATGCTTATTGTTTTTCTATGATAGGGATATAGGAAACTTCTTTCTGTGATCGAGGGATTAGATCTAATGGGTTAACAAGAGGAAACAAGGGTTTTGATCAACATCTATGCCTAGGGTTTTCAAAAGGATATTGTTCTATGAATCTAGGTGGTTTCAGTTGTACTTGATACTATCTTTTACTAGTTCTAGATTTCTTTGTTCTTAATTATTTATAAAATTATTCTTGAAGTTCTATTAGATCTAGATCAAGTGTATGAACAGGGAGTTTTTCTATATCTATTTGCACATCGTATTCTAAATTTATTATTTTGACATGGACTACTTGTTGTCCTAAGGGAAAAAGGGTTTTAATACTAGCAGTATCAAATAGTTTAAATACTAAACAAGTTTCTATGGAAAAATATATACTATGTTGTACTATATCAAGTGAAATATAAATAATAAACATTAACTAGATAGAAAGTTTGGATTGTGTAAGGAAAGGGTAGAGTTGGGTAGTGTGACTACCAACACATCAGTTTCTAACTTTCCTTTAACTTGTGTGATAATAGCATCTTTAAAGTTCTTAAAATGCCTATCAATTAAAACAATCCAATAAGGACTATGTAATCTATAATTAAAGTGTGGATGTATATGTACACCTATTTCTGTGATATGAACATAACTGTAACCATCATCAATCTATCTCTCCACCTCCACTAGGGGAGAAAAAAGTAAGGGCTACAAGAGAAAGACCAGAGCTAGAGATTTGTAAATCACATTCAAAAATATGCATGTTACTAAGGCTTTGCATAAAATTGATTGAAAATCTAGAATAGATTTTGTGTTGTTTAGGCACAGGAGGATAAGTAACTGCTAATGGGCTATGACAAAATTGTGATAAATTAGTTACATAAGAGAAAATATGAGGGGAACCTAAGAGAATTTTGGAAGAAGATGTCATGATGCTGTTGAAAAAGTTAAATTGTTGCCTCTCACTATGCATCTAACATGCCTATCCATCAGCCCTTACTATGCATCTTATGAAGTCAAAAATCTACAAGACATAGCTTCAACCAACAAACTATGGCACATGTCTGAGCAACTTGGCTCTGATACCACTCTCTACCCAAATCACTCTTTTTCACTCTCTCTCACTTACTCTCTGCACAATTTGAATAGCACATGAAAGCACAATTCTTTATTGCAATCAAAGGAACATTACAACAAAGACCTTAGGCATGCTTGGCACAAGAATGCTTTGAAGGAGCAATGTGCTTCACTTTAGATTTCTCTACTCGATGCCTCTAAGGATGCTACACTCTTCTATTTATAGGAGAAGTGAGACTTCTCGACACTTCTTAGTGTGTAATGACTCATCTTGCACTTACAGTAGATAAGAGCGAATATATTTGCTATAGGAACAAGAACTTACTAAAGTATCCAACATATGTATAGTATCAAGCACTATCTACAATGCACACCATTATTACATATTGTCAGGATCTCTAATTATCTTTCGTAGTGTATTGTCAGGAGCAACATCATTATCATCATTATGGCAGGAGGACATGTTGAACAAGGAGAAAGTGTTTTTGGCCATAGTGCTTGCTAGATATAGGGTCTTTTCATATCCTCCATAGTTATAATATTATCTAATGTGAAGATCCTAATTGTAAAGTTATAATGTATTGGTAACCTATTGATGCTATTGGCAATGTGTTTGGATGTCATTGGCATTGGAGGTGTAGATGTCTTGATAGAAAGCATGCCCTCAAGAATTCATCCAGTTAATCCTTCTTAAAAAATAACACACCAGGAAATATACAAGGGTGGATGATTGATACAGGAAATGCAAACCTCTAAACTGTACATTACCATAAAATAAGAAATTATCATGGTGTTTTATTAGGCGATGTTAGAGATTTCTAGGATAGCTTGCTAGAATATGAATAAGGGAATGGCCAAATTGAGCTCATCAGGACCAAAAGGTAGTGGAATTTGTATAAGAAAAACCAATGGGATTGAACTCAATTTTATACATATGATACTCATTTGGTTGGAAATATGGCCAGAGTAAGGCTTGTGAAGTATAGAGGTTTTCAAAATCAAGAAGGTCAATCTCTACATATGACATTAATTTTACATGAGGAGGGATTTCATCAAGAGTACATCTCTCATCATAAGCTGTATATACCTTTTGAATAATGGAGTAGTTAGGAGAGAGAGTTTTATTTATGTTAACAAAACCTTTCCATGTTGAAGTATGCTGAGTCTGACAAGTGATTTGTTCTAGAACAGGCATAGAGAGCTCACTTGCTTTACAAGGTTGAATCCACCTAGTTGAATGCATAGTCCATCCTTCATCTATATCTATATAAATAAAACAAATAACACTCAAATATTCATTAGTGTGCAGAGAGGTTAAAGTCTTTGGTTAGATAATCTGCTAAGCTATTATGCTTACCATCTATAAATTGCATTTCAAATTTAAAATTAGCAAGGAATAATTCCCATTGAATTAACCTAGTATGGGCTACTTTATTTAAGGATTTCACACTAATGTATTTTTTGAAATGCTTCAAATCACTATAGATTATGAATTTTTTTTCTTGAAGGAAAAGTCTAAATTTTTCTAAACCTTTTACTATAGTTAGTAACTCTTTATGAGTGCTATGGTAATTCAGTTGGTTTGGAGAAAACTTACCAATCACATACCTACAAATGTGTATTATTTCATTTCAGTCTTCTTTCAACATTGCATCCCAAAACTCATGTGAGGCATTTGTTTCTAAGATTAGTATACCTATGGTAGGTAGATGGAGTTGAAAAAGAGCTATGCAGTGCTCTTTGATTTTCTTCACAATCCTAGTATGTTCTAATGTCCATGGCCTAGGATCCTAGCTTAATTGTTCATTTAGTAGTTCCCTATCTTTTGCAAGATCTTTATAAAAGCCAAATATGTAGTTAATACATCCTAAAAAGTGTTGTAACTATGTTTTATCTATAATCTTGTTAGGAAAATTTCTAATAGATTCTAGGATGTGATTTTGTAATGAAATTCTCCCTTGTGTGATTTCCAAACCTAAGAAGTTTATTGTAGCTTGAGCTATAATAATTTTGGTTGGTGATAAGACCAAACCATGCTTGTCTACATGATCATAGAAGATTTGTAGGTGTTCAAGATGTTCCAAAACATTTTTACTCATTATTAATATATCATCAATATACACCATTATAAACAGATAACTATGAAAAATATGATCCATACATTGGTGAAAGATGGATGGAGCTATTTTTATTCCAAATGGTAAAATTTTCCATTCATATAGACATCCTGGGATGATAAAAGTGGTTTTCCATTGATCTTCTAGGTATACTTGGATCTGATAGAAACCAAACTTGAGGTTGAACTTAGAATAGACATGTGTGTGCAGGAGTCTCTGGAAGAGATCATCCTTATTTGGAATGGGACGTTGTACTGGCTTAAGTAAATTGTTTAAAAGTTTATAATTAGCTACAAGTCTCTTTTTTCCTTTTGCTAGTTTAGCTCTCTTATTTACATAGAAGGTTGTGTAGGAAAACATACTTGTAGTTTATTAAATCAAACCTTTATCTAGGAGTTGCTTAATTTCTTATTCACATTCTTTTCTCAAAGAGGGTGACATGCCTATATGATGGGCTTTGGCTTTAGGCTTTATGTTTTTTTAAAACATCTATGTGATACTAGTGCTCCTTTTTAGACTTGAAACATGCTAGATTGTCACTAGCTAAAGTTACTAATCTAGTTTTTATTTCTTAGAATTGATCATCAAGTTTGTGGACTTGATTTACAATCCATTGACTATTTCCTATTTTTATTTTTTCATCTAAAGAAAAACATTGTCTATATTTATCTACCCTAGTGAACTTTTAATTATCCAAAACTACATAATTTCGGTTTATTGTATAGGGTTCTAATTACTGTAAATTATTCATTCCAAGTAATAGATCATAGCATGGTATATCAAATTGATATAAAGTTATGAATAGGATATTACCTTGAGGAGATAAGATTAGGATTGTTGCTTTCTAATCTATTGGCCTTTTCTGGATGTTGAAGGTGACAAATGTCTTGGTCCATGATTCCTAGAAATGTCTTGAAATTATGTTAGGTCTCGCAATTGAAATTTCTGCTTCACTGTTAATTAGAACATATACGGGATATGATTGAAAAGAAGGATACTTAGTATAAAAAGTACAAATAGGTAAAGATGTTTTTACTTGCATATTTTTGTTGACCAGTTATATGGTTGAAACTACTTTTGTCTCTTCTTCATATTGTTGTCGTTGTTCACTCATTTCTTTCACTTGTAGTTGTTCTAGCTCATGTGTGGCCCACTTGGAGTTGTTTCATCTGGTGTTGTGTCCAGACTAACTTTTCTAGGTTGGGATGTCTTGGAGATTGTTGGGGTTTATATGAGTTACTGGCTTTAGCTTTTGATGATTCTAAGGTAGAATTTTTTATAAGTTCTTCTAATTCTTCATTAGAGGTTTTAAGTGGTTGTGAGTCTAGGAAGTTGTCTTGTAGCTGTAGTTGTTTCTTATGTCATTTTAGCTCTTCATTTTTCTATTGTATGTTTCATTGAACAAGATATTTGTGGATGTTATCAATTGGTACCTTTTTTAGTTTTTTCTCTAATCTAGCTAACTAACTTTTCATTTCTATGTACATAGGATCATCTTTAGGATTAGCTGGGTGTTGCTTAGGCCTATGGGATCTTCAAGACTTATGGGACAAAAACATCATTTTAGTACATTTTTCTTTTTCTTAAATATTTTACAACTCCTTACATATTTTACTTTATTTGGTTTGATTTGTTCTAATACTTTTCTTATGTTATGTTTTGTTTTATTTTTCTTTGTTGCCACTAGGACTAAGTGCAATTGTAGTTGTTGATTGATGGTGGTTTGTACTACAATGTTATTTGATTACTAATGTTTAGATTCTATCTTTAAATCTTAGTGTTGATAGCTAAGACATGGTGATGAGCAATGAGGTGCCCCTGCATCCAACCATACAAATCACAAGCATTCACACATGATCTAGTTGAATTCCATGGATGGGACTGGTTGTGGCATCTAGATTGCTATGCCTTGATCGCAGTTTGCTATCTTTCCACTTGGACTAGTGGTAGATTTGGCACATATGGTTTAGTCTAGAGTGAGGCATATGATTTTTATTATTTTATATTTTATTATTCTACGATTAACAATAGGTTGAAACTCAATTTATAATCAATTCAACTAATCTAATTGTTAATTAATAATCAACTATCCTAACATAAGTATCCAATCCCACTTCCTGTGCACATTCTAAACACATATAACATTGCTAGGTTATCAAATGTTAAGCATTGCTGGGATTACCAAGAGTCATATGCATGCTTGAAGTGATTGTACTTATGTGCTCAATTAATTAACATGCATGAAAATGTAAATATTAACTAAGTACATGAAAACTAAAGTGCATGGGAAATAAATCTACTCTAAGTCAAAGTGTTGCAATGAATAAGAATCAATCTTGATCTTATTGCCACTCATGGATTATGTCTAGGCACATTTCCAATCAAATAAGACTTTGTACAATTGACTTAGATCCACTCTATAGGCACTCACTAACTATTCTCTAAGATTATAGGATAAAATTGCAAGAATTTATTTACTCTATTAACAAAACTATAAAAAACTAATATAAAAAATGATTGGAAATTGTGAGTCAGAGTGCTATATTTATAGGTTGGTGTATATCCCCCAACGTTAGATACCTGATGTTGCATCTAGGCTCTGATGTTGGATACTCGAAGTTAGGACCTTGTTATTAGAGCCTTGTTATCAAAACCTTATTATTAGAGCCTTAATATTGGAGCCTTGATATCAAAGCCTTAGTATCTAATCCTTGTTATTGGAGCCAACCAAAAAGTTAACTCTTTATCAGATAACCTAGCCAACTAATGATTCATCATAACCCCACAACTGAATAAAAACTCGTTCTCAAGTGAAGAAGAGGAGAAACAAGTTCCTTACAAAATATTGGGAAGGTATGGGATTATTGACTAACATACAAATTGACTTAGATGGAATAAATAGACTCTAAGTGCCCAAGTGGATGGAGCTACAATCTTTACAAAATTAGGTGTTCATGATGAGAGAAGTGAACACTCTAAATAAAACTAACATTCAACACCTCTTGGCAGCTGAGGAGTGAGAGAGAAGATCCAATGATCATAAATGGGCCTCATCATGTGGTACTACCACATCATCGTTGGTGAAGATAGTCTCACTTTTAGTCCATGCTTCCCACTGCAATCACAACAGAATCATGAATTAGTATGCAATGTGTAACACATAGCTGTTAAATGCCTTATCTCATTGATGGCTGCACTTGACTAGGTTGTGATTGTGGTAGATTGATTCCTTTAGGAGTGTTAATGGAAAGGCTTGACAAATAGGATAAAATATATAAGTGGTCCATTAAATTTGAAAAAGTTCAACAAAAGAAAATATTTGAAGAGGATGTAAGAATCACAATAATAAAAAAGAAAGTTACTAAAAAATGTTGTGAAGATGTGCATAATTGGATGTCATTGATGGGGTAAATAAAAATATTTGATTGTAAGAGTGTTTAAGGGTAAAGAACTTAACTAACCAACCAAAAGATATGCAAGTGGGTCCTCCCCAAAGCAAGCATAGGCATTTTATGCCCTTGCATAACTTCAAACCAAAGAGTCCATGGGCTTTGTGGATGATTAATGGTTATAGAAGGTTAAGTACAAAAACCTAGAAGAAACTACCTAAGAATTCCAACACATCAAACCAGGACATCAAAAAAGAACATGAAACTAGTAGTGAGGTGAGACATGGAAAGAATAGATGGATGAGAGAGAGAGTGGAATGGAGTTCCTGATTAAGGTCACATGAAGTCCCTTGTGGATTTTATGGTTAAATGACTTGATAAGATCCATCATTAGTCTAGACCCAAACCAACCTTGTTCAGTGACTTCACATCATCATTCTAAGACCAATCCATCCTCATAAGATACAAGAGTACTCCACAGAACAACCACCATTCCATATTAGGGAAGAAAAGATAAGTAGGAAGTGAGGAAGGACCTGAGTTAGAGAGGACTAGTCCCATAACTAGTGCTTGTAGCCCGTTTATTTTATATAAGGGGTGTGCTTTGAATTCACGTCATTTTTTTTTGAAATGGGAACCACACCATGTAAAGACTTATGCATTTATTTTGTCTAAGGTATGTGCTCTTAATTCTCATCATTTTTTAATGAGAACCATACCATGCAAAGATTTATTCAACTTCTTTTTATTGGTTGACACAGAACAAGAAGAAATCTATGAAAACACACATGCACTCAAGTAAATAGAAAGGCATAAAGAATACCAAATCTCCTTGAAGGCACACCCTATTCAAACCTTTGAATCCTTCCCAATTCTAGAAGCTACCCAAGTTGCAAATTTATTAAAGTTTTATTAATGAAAAAGGAACTACACATTTTCAAAACAAGGATAACCATAGAGTTTGTGGATGGGTGGATGTTGTGGACTCACTACTTATTGCATGAAAAAGAATCCATGTCCTAATTATCTGTAACAAAATTCAAAGCTAGAAACCAAACACCAATAATCAAATAATAAAGTAGTACATACCACCATCAAGCAATGCATTACTAATGCACTTGGCACTCATTAATAAAAATTTAGAAAATCACACCAAATAAAAGAAAAAGAAAGTGTAAAATATTCAAGAAATAATAAATGTACTAACGATGGTGTAAAAAAAAATTATAAAATATTAATAACACAAAAATAAAAAGATGTAAAATAAAGAATGTGCAAAATAAAAAAATGTGTAAAACAAAAAGTTGAATAACTAAGGAGCCACTTATATGGTTAGCATGGATGGCCATCTTGCCCACGATTAAGTTGAAAGGAAGAGATTTAAAATATGGAGCATGGTTGTCCATCTAATGAGGCATTTTTTGTATTAGTTGGCTTATACTCATGGAAAGGTTTAATTTGCTGGATGTTAACCAACTGTTTCTTGTTTGGGCTCTTAGGTTTGTAGATCATCATGGCCCTAGAAGGAAAAGTCTTGTAAATGATGTAAGGTCCTTCCCACAATGTTTGAAACTTAGTTCGTTGAGGTACATGTGCAAGGTTATAGAAGAGAACCTTATCTCTCTGTTGAAATTTGACTTTTCTAATTTTTAGATCATGATGCTTTTTGTTATAGGCTTTGTGCAACTCATTAGATGATAGGCTACCAATTGGTTTTTATCTAGCAGGTTGATATTTATTATTCTTTGTTTTTGGGCTAGACTTAAGTCAAGGTTAAGGTCACAAGTAGTTGAAAATGTGTGAAGCTCAAAATGAATAGGAAGTGTTGGTAATTTTCTGTACACAAGCTTGTAGGGAGAGTAGCCTATAGAAACTTTCCATGTTGAGCAATAGGCCCAAAGGGCATCGTTGAGTTTTGTGTTCCAATCTTTCCTATACTTGTTAGTAGTTCTTGTTAGAATCCTAATGATTTCCCTATTGGTAACCTCAACTTGACCATTGGCTTGGGGGTGATAGGGTATTGTGAGTTTATGTTCAACCCCCAAGCATTGCATAAGCTTCCAAAAAGTAGTACCTATAAAGTGAGTTTCATTATAAAAAAATTAATGACAGATCAAGCCTATTTACAACATTTTGTTATACAAACTGAGTAGTAGTAGAAGATGTATAGTCAATGATAGCTGTTGCTTCTAGTCATGTTGTACAATAGTCAACAACAACTATGATGTATGTCTTTCCATTTAACATGGGCATGATGAGACCTATGAAATCAATGTCCTAGATGTTGAAGGGTTCTAATGGTTGAATCCATTGTTGAAGTCCCTTCATTTTAGCAATCATTCCACCATCTTGGCATCATTCACAAGAGTGGATGTAATGGTGAGCTTCCTTGAAGATTGTTAACCAATAGTACCTTGCCATCAAGATTTTAATGGCCATGCATCTCCCAGCATAGTGACCTCGACAAAGACCTTCATGAGCATCTTAGAGAATGTGTAGTTGATTAGCATCAGGGACACACCAATGAACCAAGCCATCCACGCATACCTTGTAGAGATGTCCATTGAACTGCATGAAGTATTTTACTTAGTGAAGAAACTGATGTTTCTTCCAGTGATCCAACCCTTGTGGCATCTCTTGAGTGAGAAGATAGGTGAGAATGCCATCATACCATTTAGGCTCATTAGGCACTTGTTTAGTTATAGCCTTAGCAAAGAGGAGTTCATCATGAAACATATCAAACAGTGGATTTTTTTCTTCTTTTTTGTCTCATTAGAACTGAGACAAGTGATTACTGACCACATTCTTAGTGCCCTTTCGATCTACCATCATAAGATCGAATTCCTACAAGATCACTAATCACTGTATGACATGAGGGCTTACTGTTGGCTTGTTCATAAGGAAGTGGATGGCACTATGGTCTATGTGCATAAACACCTTGTATCCAAGCACATAATGGCTAAAATTTTCTAAAGTAAACACCATTTCCATCAACTCTTTTTCTATAGTGGTGTAGTTTAATTGTGCACCCACAATGCTTTGGCTAGCATAGTGGATGTAATATGGATGTTTCTTGTCATCTAACTACATTAGCATAGCTCCCAAATCATAATTTGATGCATCTATCATGATATGAAATGGCCTGGATCAATCAAGTGCTTGTAGAATTAGAGTTTCTACAAGTTTCTCTTTTAGCTGCTGGAATTCTTTTTCACATTTCGTGGTCCAAATAAAGGGAACATCTTTCTTTGTTAGCTCCACCAACAGTTTTGAAATCTTAGAGAAATTCTTTATGAATTGTCAATAGTAGCCAACATGTCCAAGGAATGATCAAACAGCTTTTATAGTTTCTAGTTGGTGGGCTATTCCTTGGATGATCCTTATTTTCTTAGGATCTATCTCAATTCTTACTTGTGATATTCTATGCCCCAATACAATGCCCTCCTGGACCATTAAGTGACTTTTTTTCCAATTGAGCCACAAGTTGGTTTCAACACATCATTTTAGCACTTGCTTAAGGTGGTCTAGGGCTTGCTCAAATGTAGCTCCATAAGTGGAGAAGTCATCCATGAAGACTTCCACACCACTACCAATTCAATGTTGAAAAATGCTTAGAACTAGGCATTGGAATGTAGCAGGAGCATTGCATAAACCAAATGGCATCTTGTGATATGAAAAAGTTCCATAAGGACTCGTGAATGTTGTCTTCACTTGGTCCTCTAGTGTAATTTGAATTTGGTTATAGCCATTATAACCATCTAGAAAACTGTAGTAGAAATGCCTAGATATTATGTCTAGCACCTGATTAATAAATGATAACAGAAAATGATTCTTGAATGTTGCCATATCCAGAAATCAAAAATCAATATAGACCTACCACTTACCACCTTCCTTTGGCACAATTACAAGTGGACTAACCCACTTACTATCTAAAATGGAATGAATGAGCCTTGCCTTGAGGAGTTGATAAATATCCTCCTTGACAATTTGCTTCGGTTTGGGGTTCCATCACCTCTGAGGCTATCTTTTTGGCTTCATGGTTGGATCAGTGTAGATGCGATGCCAGTGTATCTTAGGATCAATTCCTATGAGTTTAGGATATGACCAAGCAAAAGCTACTGACCATTTTTCAACTACCTTCAATAGCAATTTTTTCTATTCTAGAGCAAGATTTACATTGATTATGACTAGCTTCCCATTTTTCAAGAACACGTATTTTATTTTGGCTAGTAGCATTTTCAATTCAAGGGGCTCTTGCTTGAAACTTTCAAGAATTTTCAACTCTCCTCAGTAGGTATCATCATTTGTATCATTAGAGAGTTGGTGATGAACTTACTCTAGTTCATCCATGCCTACGATATATGTGCATGTTAGGCTCTCAGTCAATTCCATGCAAAGTGTGTTGCTCTTAGAATCAATGGTCAACCATTGGGTGCCCTCCTATTTTATGGGTACTGCATATATACATCTTTGAATTTCTACTTCCCATACATACTACTTGCATGTAGAGATAGATACTTGTTTCATAGTTCAAAGTTCATGCACACAATTGCACCCTTATCGCTATATGCGATGTATGGAACTCTCTTCTTCTCAATATTTTTGAATGCATTTTCCTTGGATACTTCCCAAGAAAGATCTCTGATACCCATTTTAGCATCAAAGGTGCTCAACCATGCTCTTCCCATGATGATTGGGAAATCCCCTTTGCAGTTCTCCACATTAATCACTAGAAAATTGGTAGGATAAGACTACCCACAGACAGTGGTTACAATGTCTTCTACCAATCCCAATGGAATAGTGATGGACTGGTTTGCTAATTCTAATCTTATGTTGCTCTTCTTAAGAGGAGGTAGGTTCCATGTGGTGTACATCTCATGAGAAATTAAATTGATCTCAAAACTTGAATCAAGAAGAGCCTTGCACAATTCATTCCCAGTGATTTGCAAATAAATTAGAGGACTTCTAGGATCTATTAACTTCCTAGGAAGGTTTCCAACATGGATCCAATCAAATACAGTGTGAGTAAGCATAATAGTATGGATCCTAGGTGGTATTTTGTTTAAAGGGCACTTAAAGGTATGTGATACAGAGGAAGATGCAGGAGCAGGATTATCAATCGTGGGTGTATGAGAGGGCTTAAGTGGACTGTAGGGTCAAAAGAAAGGTATTTTCTTTGATCAAGTATTTGACCCACTTAGTTGATAATCTAGTTGTAGATTAATAGCCCTCAAAGCATTGCGTTGTTGCAGTTGAGCTAGTAGTTCATCCTACATAGGTGGAGTAGGTGGTATCTGTGCTAGTGGAGGAGGAACATGTGTAGGGACAAGAGGAGGATAAGGGTAAGAGATGGTATCCCTTCTTTCATGTGGGGAATGAGTTCAATAATAATCAAAAGGATGGAAGTGAGGTTGGAAAGTATAAACATGACTAGAAGATTCACATGGAGACAAGGGTTGCTAAATGTAGTAACCATATGAATCAGGCTATCGATAAGGGTATTGCTACCTTGGTGGTGCCAACTCCCATGATTGTGGTTGCTACAACTATTGATACTACTCATATGGTTGCAGTGGAGCTCCACTTGGATAATATGGTTATTGCTAGTGGAACTGCCTAAAATTACCTTGAGGATAAGGTAATCTTCTAGATGTTTTCCTTTGTGTTGGTCATGGATTTAAGTATACACCCCAGACTCCTGTAAGTGTGACACAATGGGGCAACATCCCTTAGGATGTACATACTAGCAAGCATCACACCCACCATCATCATTTGGTTCACTATCTACAACCTCTTCTATTGTAGCAATTTTTCCCTTATCTTTATGATAGGCACGTTCAACTTCCTTGCATCTCCTACACTCATGATCACTACCCTGTTCTTTGGACTCTTTAACAATTTTTAGGATAGCTTGAAATATGCTATCAATGGATTCCCATAACTAATCAACCTTGGTCGTAATTTTAGATTGAAATTTTTGGAGTGGCAAGGTTTTCCTATTCACCACCTCATCAGATGCATATTGGTCCTCACTATCACAGAATCAAACCTCCCTCTTGCGAATGAAAGGATCATGGTTGTACTCTTTTGCACTTTCTCTTTTTCTTAATTCACCCTCCTCTTTGGCTACCTACTTGATCAATCTTTGTACCTGATGGGCACTTAGTTCTAATAGTTTCCCTTGGGCATAGACACCAAGGGTTCTCCTCGTTTCTGATCGAAGCCCGTCTACTATGTGATGAAGTTGATCCAGTTGAGGATAACCATGGCCAGGACATTTGTGCATCAAGGAATAGTATTGGCCAATGGCAGCAACCAAGGGTTTTTATATTCCTTTTTTTCATCCTTGGATTTTCCTTCTCAAGTTGGACACTTTGAAGTACATTTGATATTTATCATTAAACAATTCTAGCATGGTACTCTAGCATCTAACAGATTTTAGTTCTAAGGATTGGTACTAATTTTTTGCTTCTTTGATGAGCATCTTAGGGAAGAACTTAAATTTTTTCCACTCATTCTCTATGTTCTACAAGGAACATGCATCTTGATAATATTGGAGATTGTTTTATGGATTAGAGTTATACCTCCCTTCGAGTTGAGGAATATTGTTCATGTCTAGCCTTTTGATCTAACTATCCTTCACATGCCTTGTTGGAATTCATACTACCTTTGTGATATTAAGCATACTTCAAGTAGCAAGTAGAGACTCATCAAGGTCTCAATCATGGTGCCTAAGATGCCCTCTACTACCCCTTTGTTCATGGTGATGTGCCTCTCTTAAATGTTTGTGCCCTTGATCTTGCCTTCCCCGATGGTTCCCTCGATCATTTTGGTCCTATCAGCCATTTTGTTCATTTCAATCACCTCCATCATAGTCTTATCTTTTGTGGTCATGGTCAGAGCTAGAATAAGAAGATGATGATGATGAAGGAAAAGAGGAAGGAGAACTAGCACCATCATGGTGCTTTCTACCACCTCTTCGATAATCATGACCACGACCATGATTTTATTTTTTGTCTGTATCCCTACCTTAACTTACCCCTACAGATCCTTCTTTGTCATTGGATCCATTTTTACCAAAACTAGGATTGTGAATTATGGACTACAATTCTTTGTTTTGACCTCCTTCAGCAAAGTCAAAGAGAGGAATTTCATTGAATGAAATACCCCTAGAGAATGGTTCTCCACTAGCTTGTTGGTATAAAAGAAATGGAGAATCATTGAATCTTTTTCCCTTCAAAGATTCATAGCACTATTCTAGCTGTCAATCTTGTAGATGTTGTGCCTCAATGGGATGATAATCCCTAGCATCAGAATCTTGCAAAACATACTCAACATGACGTTTCTAAAGACCATATCATATAAACATTTGGTGGAGCATTGTAGGAATAGATTGATTAGGCAGTAACACAATATTGACCTCCATGTCACACCACTACAATTGTTCATCTTGGTGTAGGATGAAGGTGAAATTTGAGACATACTCATTAGGATGGACATATACTATTTGATACTATTAAGGAACAAGTTGATAAGCTTTGTTAGACTTGGGTGGATAATTTCTCCTATGAGAAGATATTTTTTGTTAGAAGAAAAAATCACAGTGTTCTTCTAAATATTGTTGTAGTAATGTTAAGATGTGATATGACTCTAAGGTTCATTTGAACGATTTAACTACTTTCAATAGGTCCTAGGTAGCATAAAAAATAACCAAAACGTCCTCGGAAATATTGCTATTGATGAGTGGCGATGTACCCCTATGCCCAACCATATGAATCACAAGTGTTCACACACGATCTAGTTGAATTCCATGGATGGGACTGGTTGTATCATCTAGATTATTATTCCTTGATTTTAGTTTACTATCTTCTCACTTGGACTAATGGTAGCTTTGTCACGTATGGTTTAGTCTAGAGTGAGACATATGATTTTTATTATTTTATATTTTATTTTTCTACGATTAACAATAGGTTGAAACTTAATTTATAATCAATTCAATGAATCTAATTACTAATTAATAATCAACTACCTTAACATAAGTATCTGATTCCACTTCCCATGCACATCTTGAACACATATAACGCTATTGGGTTATCAAACGTTAAGCGTTGCTAAAATTACCAAGAGTCATACGCATGGTTGAAGCAATTGTACTTATGTGCTTAATTAATTAACATGCATGAAAATGTAAATATTAACTAAGTACATGAAAAGTAAAATGCATGGAAAGTAAATCTAATCTAAGTTAAAGTTCTGCAATGAATAAGAATCAATCTCAATCTTATTGCTGCTTATGGAATATGTTTAGGTACATTGCAAATCAAATAAGACTTCATACAATTGACTTAGATCCACTTTGTGAGAACTCATTAAATATTCTCTAAGATTATGAAATAAAACTACAAGAATTTCGCTACTCTATTAACAAAACTATTAAAAATTGATATGAAAATTGACAAAAAATCGTGAGCTGAAGCATTATATTTATAAGCTAGCATATACCCCTCGATGTTGGGGCCTTGTTATCAGAGCCTTGTTATTGGAGCCTTGTTATCTAAGCTTTAATATCAAAGCCAATCAAAAAACTGGCTCTTTATCAGATAACCTAGACAATTGATGATTCATCACATGGTTTCTTTTTCATGATAACAAGCAGTGAGTCCATGTCATCTACCCATTCACAAAACTCTATGGTGTTTCCATGTTTTGGAAATATGTGGTTTCTTCTTAAATTAAACTTATAATGAACTTGTGACTTTAATATTTTTTTAAACTTGGAAAGGATTAAATGGATAGACAAGGGTGTGACTTCAAGGGAATTTGATGTTCTTTGTACTTTCCTACCCTCTTGGGTATATGAGTGTTCTCATGGATTTCTCACCATTCCGTTGTCAACCAATAATAGAAAGCTAAAATCTTTGCATGATGTGGTTCTTATCCAAAAACTCAATAAATAAATAAATAAATAAAAATCATGGAAATTCAAAGCACACTCCTTAGACCAAATAACGAGCTACAAGCACTAGTTATGGGACTAGAAAGACATGTTACCCATGCCTAAAGGTCCCCTCTAACTAAGGCCCATTGCACTTCCTACTTCTCTTTTCTTCTCTTTTAGGAATGGTGATTGCTCTATGGGGATATTCTTGTGCCTTGATGAGGTAGACTGGTCTTGGAGTATTAATGCAAAGTCATTGAAAGTGGTTGGTTTTAATTCAAACTAAGTATGGATGTTATTGGGTCTTATTAATCATGAAATCCACAAGGAACTTCATGTGACTATGATATGAGACTCCATTTGACTCTCCATCTCATCCATCACTACTTTTTATATATCACCTCACTGCCTATTTTCATGTTCTATTCAATGTCCTAGTTTGGCATATCAAAATTTTTAGGTAGTTTCTTCGATGATTTGGTCCTTAACTCATCATAACCATTAGTCATCCATGGGGCTCATAGAATCCTTGTTTTGAGGACATGCAAGGGCATTAACGACATGAGCCTACTATGGGGAGGATACACTTGCATAATCCTTGGTTTGGTTAGTTAAGTTCCTTATCCCTTAGGCATTTATGCATTCAAATATTTTGTTCTCCACATCGATTATGTCTAGTTATGCACTCTTTCATAGCATTTCTTCACGATTCTCCCAATAAAATGTCCTTTTTTGTGCATTATCTAGTCCTCTTCATCCTTTTCATTGTGTTATAGGCTTCTTAGGCTTCCTTGGGACTCTAATTTTAAGTAAAAAGACTCTTTTTTTCTCCCATATTTTAAAGGTTAAAAATTTTATCTTTTAGCTACATCAACACAAGGTAAAAAATCCTATAAATGCACTGAGAAGGTAGTGATATTTCTAGAGACTTTTGGAAACTGCTGCTATCCTAGAATAGACATCATTACCTCTCAGGCACTAGGATTTAAGAGCATGAGCACCTGCATTCGTTAGGTAGAGAAAGTTAACATCATGTCCTCAAACTAGCTTATTGTACAAGTTACCTCATTTAGATGGCACAAGGCTGGTTGGTAGATAAATGGGTCACCACTTGGACTAGCTTGCTATTGCTACAAGAGTTTTTCTTTGAGCTTTTGCATGTGCACCATGGCAGCATGTACCTATGATGTTATTTCATAAGTGAGTGGTGGTGGTGGCTACTCCTCTTCCTTGATTATTGTAGGAACCTTATCTTTTATCATTTTTTCTTAAGAGACAGTAAAAGCATGTCTTAATATGTCATTGGAGTAGCAAGCTATCCCTCCCCTTTTGCATAAGTTTTTGATCAAGCACAAAATGGGAGTTCCTTCCTCCCACATTCATTTTCTTTGAATTGATTTTATATCTCCAAATAGATCAGCTATGGAAGGTTGATGAGGAATTTCCCACTTAAAGCAGTGCACACATGGATGAAGAAGGCTATCACCTTGTTGGGCCTCATCATCAAATTGAGGTGATAGGTTGATATCTTATAGTAAGCACATTTTGTTATGATGAGTGCACCATAATCCTTATGGTCCAGTCTGTATCACCACTAGACCCACTCCTTGTTGACCTATGGGTCCACTTGCATAGAGATCTTTGGCAAGTTGGTCCTAGTTTTAGGTAAGCCAAGGATATCAAAGATGACCTTCATTGAGTAAGACATACTTATGTCCTTCATCTTCATAATGGCATCTAGATACTTGTTATTCCAAAAGAGATAGGTCTCTCACATGTACCACTTCCCATTGGAAGTGATGATTGGCCACATGGGAGAGCTTTGTAGTTGGGTTTTGACATCTTTTGGGGAAAAGTCTATGAAGGTACCAAATTTCAATTCTTGGAGAATTGAACATTGGATATCCCTAAATTAAATTTATGTTAAGGAATACATGCATTAACATGACTAAGGACAATCATCGCCTGCATACTATTGAGCTCCAAAAGAAGTAAATGGTTGAATATATAAGGCAATAGTAGGAGCAAATTGCCAAGGTGATAACAGACCTAAGAAGGTTGGTAGCAAAAAATTTTAATCTCTTGATGGAGGAGGTCTACACCCTTCACCATAGGTTTGCAATTGAATTTTCTGCTTAAAATAATGAGGCCCTTAAACTTGAAAGGGTCAAAAAGCATTACAAGGAATAGGTTGGCTTGCAAAAGAAGATCAATGAAAAAGAAATCAAACTAGTGAAGGCAAAGGTGAATAAGGCCCTCTAGTAGCTCCAACATGGAGGTGATGTATGGCAACCTATCTTCAATTAGCTAAAAAAATATAACAAAGCTAAAATTTACCTCAAGAAGCTACATATTAAGCAGATGACTAAATACATAGATCTCACCAACCTTCGCTAAGAAAACTTGGCAATGCTAACTACTAGAAGGCCAAGGTTAGATTTGGAGAAGGAGGTGGCCAACTCAAACCTATTGTATGAGGCCAAGTTCAAGCACCATAAGGAGACAAAGCAAAAACTTGAAATGGAAAATGCTAAACTTGATGTTTTTAGGTAGTGCTTCATTGATTAGAGATACATAGTTGAAAACCTAGCCTAAAGGATGAAGACTACCAAGAGCTGTAGAATTTTCTCAAGGTGTTTAATGTCAAATAAAAGCAATTCATAGCTTGGTTCATTAATGTGAAGGAGTTGTTTCCTGCAATGTCCTATCCATGGGATATTCTTGTACCAGTCCACATTGGTAATGCCATGTGAACCATGTATGATTCCTAGAGTAAGGAGGAGAAGATGAAAGCATTACTAGATGCTTTTTGTCTTTTACCAACAGTCATAGTTGTAGTCAAACAACCATAACCACAACCTTAACCATAATAGCTACATGCATCAGAGGTAATAAAAGGTCCTTCGACATCTCAAGAACCTTCACTACCTAAGAACTTTTTATTTTCTTCCTCATCTTCAAGCCACCACAGGAGTTGTGTTATCAATTTTTATCATGGTATTCAATTTTGATGTCATGAACACCAAATTTTGTAAAAATTGTAAATTCGTACACTTGGGCACTTAGTGTTTGTTTGTGTCAATTATGTGTCGATAGTTAGTCAATAATCCCACACCTTCCCAAAATTTTGTAAAGAGCTTGTTCCTTCTTTTGTTCACTTGAGGAAAAGTTTTCATTCAATCACAATGGTATGCTGAATTGTTGTCATTGGACTACATTGATGCAAGGTTTGATGCTTTGATGTGTACATGTTGATGTAGTGTCTTGTCTTGCCTATAAATATGTACACACGAGCCACATTTATGGCATCCACTCATTAGTAGCATAGTTTTTTCTTTTGGGAGTTAAAATATTTTCTAAGTGCCTGTAGTAGGAGTGAGAAGTGTACGGATCTTTATTTGAGCACTAATGTATCTGAGCATCTTGGTGTGATCAATAATAAAGATAAGATTTCTTTATAAACTTTTCAACACTTGGACTTAGCTTCATGTTTACTTAATGCATTTATTACTCATGAAACTTACTTTAATACATCTAATAATGAATTCATAGTGGATAATTAATACACATAAGTACGACCATCTCAAGCATATGCTTAACGCTTGGTAATCCCAGTAGCACTTAATGCTTAGCAACCTAATAGCATTGTAACATGTTCAAGATGTGTACGGTAGATGGTAACAGATACTTATGTTAGGATTAGCTAGGCATTAGTTAGTTACTAGATTAATTAAGAATTTAATTACTTTGTTTTTGGCACTTAGGAAAATTAAGCAAAAAACATAAAATGATCAAAATCATATGTCTCAATTACCCTTAACCATACCTTTGCACTTCACAAGTGAAACTAAGAAGACAACAATTACATCTGCTAAATTCACTACCTAGACCAAATGTACTTAAGGAACTAAAATCTACCAAATTAAACTAGATCTCTTAGTAAACACTAGTGATTCATATGGTTGGGCATAGGGACTCCTTGTTACTCCTCATTGTCTTAAACTTGCCAATCAATGGATTTTTGGGAAAGTGTTTAATAATCTGTATGGGGCTTCTAAAGTAATGCACCATTGCCTAGCTTGGATTTATAAATTTATTCATTACTATTTGCAACTAGACGTTTTGGTACAAAGTACTTTTCATGGCCTCTAATGCATTAATGGTTCAAAAATTCTACCTTATAAGCCACATGTCCCCTTTCAACTTTTGCATAACTCATTAAGTATCATTCAATGATGTAACAAGTCTTAGGATAAAAAAGGGTTAGAACAATTCTAGATCCCCCTGTTCCAATGTATTTGGTAACTACCAACTCTCCCTAAGATTCAATAGTTTCTCTAGTGTCTCCTTCACCAAGGTTTACCTATTAGCAAATGTCTCGAATATCTCAAAATTTACACCCCTAATTACCCTCTTTGTGGTGGTAAAGAAGTTTCATTCATGTGTTTTGGAAATGCTCCTTTGCAAAACACGTGTTGACATGGACCTCCAAAGTTATTCCATCATGCAAGCTATCTTAAGATGATATTATATCTAGCTTTTTGCCTACCACTTTTGTTAATTTCAAAATTTTGTGAAAAGTTATTAGCCTTATTATTTTATATTATATTTGGAAGCATAGATGTAATGTTATCTTTCAAAGAATTGATTATTCCAATATATATCATCTAACTATTATGGAGAAACTGTAGATATTCTACCTCATTCATTTCCAAATCAATTCTCAAGCATCAAAGTTCAAGATAGATATTAATCAATTGATTCATCTCTTGTAGCCTTGGGCAAGACTTGTGAATCTAAGCAACCTTCTTCAACAAGAATCACTATATAAAATCTTCCCTTATTAAATTGAAGTGGAATCACTACACAGGAGTCTCTCTTTATAGTCTTGGGTGTTATCTTCTTTGTTTGATTTTCTGCTAATCTTTCTCTACTATTGGTTCATCCTTAGTGGATAGTAGATCCCTAGATTAGGCTCCTCCCTTTCAAGATCAATTATTTATGAGGATGTTTCCTAGAGTAACATCCTCAGTTAATTAAGTTTCCCTTCGATATCTAGTCTATGTGACTTAATGTNTAGTTAATTAAGTTTCCCTTCGATATCTAGTCTATGTGACTTAATGTGGATTATGTATGTGATGCTCTTTTACTTTCTCTCAAAGAAATTAATTTAAAAAGAAGAGACCATTTTTTTAATTATCTATACTACAACAATCTAGTCTTTGCCAACTTACTTAAGTCTTAAACCATTCAATTTAGTGCCTTAACAATTTCCACAACCTGGTGACAGTTGAAATAAAATATAACCAACACCATGACAATGTTATAATATAACATAACCATTGTTGTATGGGTTGAAAGTCCTAACTTTGATCCTTCATGAGGAAAAAATGAGGGTAATTTTTTTGTTTACATTATATCTAATTAAAATTGCATTTCCCTTAATTTTTGAAACATGCATGCATGTTTAAATGAAAATTTTAATGGCTTGAAAAGCACGCTTAAAAGTAAACATGTTACCAGCTTGGATTTGAAGTCTTTGAACTTGCCCTAAAATGAATAATGTAAGCAGTCATAATACCAGATTCGTGGCATTAATCTGGTTGCACAAAAATAATAAAAATAAAGTAAAAAGAAAAGGTATAGATGATATTAAATTCAATTATAAAATGGAAACCAAGAACTAACATTTTATCATGTCGGAATATATTATTCAAATATCATCTTCTCAATGTAGCATGTATTACCCACTAATGTGCTTTAGGCATTAGTTAATGCATGAAAGTGGTCGCCATGCCCACTAACATGTTTTTATAAGTTGGTTAACATATCAATGTGGTCTCCATATCCAGTAACATGTTTTTTATGCATGGGAATTAGGTCTCTTATGGTAACCAATCCAATGGCCTATAAATTCATTCTTGATGGAAGAATAAAGGCACCATGAATCACAGTAGGATTGTAATTTAGATCCCTTTCATAGCCACTTGGAGGTTTCATACACCATCGTTGCAAAGTGTCAATGTGAAATAAGAATATGAACAAGATTAATCGAAGGCATTAATGGCTAGAGGTTAGTTCCATTTGCTTCTGCATTCTTTACATTGATTACTTGTGCAATCCAGTTTTTCTACAGAATTATTTCTTACATATGGTATTGGAGCATTAGATCTCTATCTTGATGCAATTTTTGACAATGGTGCAATCTGGAAACAACATTTTTTTAATATTTTTGCACTTTGTAGTTTGAGGAAGATCGCTCACTTCTGGTTTTTTCCTGTTGAAAGAGATTTCACTCTCACATTTTGTTGCATTCTTGTGCACTGTAAATCTAGAAAATAGAAATCATTACTGCTATGGTAATGAGGATATTTTCTTTTGTTGTTTTGGAGAACTGGTCTGGTTGTGTTGTCTTCAATTTTTCTTCATGCAACAGTCTGCTATTTGCATCATTGGCTTGCAATAGCCTATCATTATGTAAATTTTTTCAAAGGTTATGCATGAAAATGATAGCTTGCAATGTTGACACAGATTTCTTGCCTTTTGTATACACTTCCTTTAGTTTTGGATTTTGTATAATGATTTGTTTTAACTTGAGTAGTTTTATAGCTAACAGATGTCTATTCCCTTTGTGCATAGCTAGATTTTTGAATTATATATGTGCTTTTTCCATTTCAACTTGGATATCCAACATTCATCATTGTTATTATGATTTTTGGTATTTCTCATGTTGACCAATGAATTAGCGTCATTCTATAGGGTTTTCTTTTGGCGCTTTGGCCTCCACGTGGGCACCTTGGGCTAGAATAATTGAACGAGTTATGTTTATACAATAAAGTTGTTCAATATTTTGATAAAATTATGTTTATACCATGTTGAATTTGGTAATTTATCAATTTTATGGATATTTTTGTATATGTATGCATGATTTTCTACATATGAATTATAACTAGTGATCTATATAATGTTGTATAATTAGAGAGCAGCCCTAACATCTTTAATTATGCAAAATTATGTACTAAGAGCTTTTGGATCACATATGGTAGGCAACATTAGAATTACGATTAATCATATGTAATACAATAAATTTTATCTCACAGGAATTTTTATTGTATTTAATATGATTAATTAGGATGATATGTCAAATTATTTTTCTTAATTTACCCATAAGGATTAAGAAAAGGAATATAATTTAATAGTTTCATCATAAGGATATATGAATTTGTTTGAATTAAATTTTAGCCCACAGGAAATTTTATGTCATTTGATTCATATTTTTCGTGATTTACATTGGTAAACATGTCTTATGGTATTTTAACCTCTAATTTAGTGACATAAGCATGTTTAATTATGTAGTCGTACAACCTATAAGCTACTCTAATTTTAAATGTGACATTCCTGAATTAAAGGGTGATAATTATAAGGTGTGGGAGGAGAGAATTCTTCTTCATTTAGGCTGTATGGACATTGATTATGTTATCCATAAGGATGAACCACCTACCATTATAGCAATCAGTCATCCAGATGATATTGGTAATTAAAAAAAATGGGAGTGGTCTAATCGCCTTTGTGTCATATTCATAAAAACCAAGATCTCAGCTAGTATGTGTGGTTCACTGGAACAATATGACAATGTGCACGCTTTATTAAAGGCCATCAATGAACAATTTGAGTCATTGAACAAGGCATTGGCTAGCATGGTGATAATGAAGTTCTCATCCATGAAGCTCACTGAAATTTGTGGTATGCATGAGCACATCATGTAAATGAGGGATATAGTGGCTCAACTCAAAACACTTAAGGTTGAGATGTCAAAATCTTTCCTTGTGCACTATATTTGAAACATGCTCCCACCGTAGTATGAACCATTTAAGATTTCTTATAACACACATAAGGATAAATGATCAATCAATGAACTAATGATCATGTGTGTGCAAGAAGAGGGGAGACTTGTTATGGAAATGGAAGAGAGTGTTCATCTAGCTACACAAGGAAAGAATAAATGACAAGCCACATGTAAGTGGAAGGTTAAATTTCCTACACAAGCTGATATTAAGAAAGAATCCAAATGTTTTTTCTACTAAAAGGAAGAGCACATAAAGAAGGATTTTTCTAAATATCAGAAATGGCTTGAAAAGAAAGGTACTCAACTCTCACTTGTCTGTTTTGCATCTAATATGATTGATGTTGCCCATGACACATGGTGGATTGATTCTAGTTCTACAATCCATGCTACCAATTCCTTACATGGGGTGAAAAACCTAAGGAAGCCAATGGGAAGTGAGTCATGCATCTATTCAGGCAACAAGATGCACTCACATGTGGAGGCACTCAAAACATGCATATTAGTTTTAAGCAGTGGTTGTGTTTTAGAATTGGAAAAGACATTTTATATTCTAAGTTTTTCAAGGAATTTAATTTCTATTTCAAGGATTATATCATTGGAATTTTTATTTAATTTTTTAGACACTATATTCAACTTATATTATAGATCTAAACTTATTGTAAATGGTACATTGATAGATGGTCTTTTCAAAATTAATTTACAAAATGAAACTTCTTATACTTTTATGCATGTTCATGCTAGCATTAAGAGATGTGTTATGAATGATGAATCCTCTATGTTGTGGCATCATAGATTAGGACACATCTCTATTAAGAGAATAAAGAGATTTGTAAATGATGGAGTACTTAGTACATTAGATTTTACTATCTTTGACACTTGTGTGGATTGCATAAAGGGAAAGCATACCAATATGTCAAAGAAAGGTGCCAAGAGGAGTTCAGACATATTAGAGATCATACATACAGATATTTGTAATCCAAATATGGATGCATATGATCAAAAGTATGTCATTACCTTTATTAATGGTTACTCACAATATATGTATCTGTACCTACTTCAAAGAAAGAAAGAAGCTTTAGATGCCTTTAAGGTGTCTAAGGCTAAAGTAGGGAAATAATGCAATAAGCAAATAAAGATAGTGATATTTGATAGAGGTTGTGAATACTATGGTAGATATACTAATGATGGACAAGCACCTGGTCCATTTGCTAAGTTTCTTCAAGAGCATGGGATTGTTGCTCAGTACACTATGCCTAGTTCTCCAAACTAGAATGGTGTGGTAGAAAGAAGAAACTGAACATTATTAAACATGGTGCAGAGTATGCTTAGAAACATCAAGCTTCCTAAGTCCTTGTGAACTAAAGCTCTAAAGATGGTGGTGTATATATTAAACCAAGTTCCAACAAGGGCTATCTTAAAGAAACCATTTAAATTATGGAAAGGTTGGAAATTGAGCTTGTGACATATACGCATTTGGGGATGCTTGTTTGAAGTAAGAGTCTATTATCCACAAAAAAGCTAGACCTAAGGACCATAAGTGGGTATTTCGTTGGATATGATAAATAGTCTAAGGGATAAAAATTTTATTACCCATCACATATTACTAGGTTTATGGAATCAAGGAATGCTAAATTTCTTGAGAATGACTTGATTAGTGGGTGCAATAGATCTTGGAACATTGTTCCTAAGATAGATCATATAGATGCTCAACCCACTATTTCAAATGATAAACTAATTGTTGTGTATAGTACACCTAGAACACAAATGCATACTTAACAACAACTAGTCATTGAAGTTCCACAAAATGTTGATTAAGAAGTAGTAGATCTAGCTAAACAACAGACACCAGAACCTATTGAACAACCTATTAAACATCATGATCCTCAAGAGAATGATGAACCAACATTAAGAAGATCTACTAGAGTAAGGTGATCAGTGATTCCTAGTGACTATATGATGTATCTACAAGAATCTGACTACAACATAGGAGCTGAAAATGATCTTGAAACATTTTCACAAGCCATGAGTTGTATGGAATCTAACTTGTGGTATGATGCCATGAAAGATGAAGTGAACTCCATGTCATCTAATGGGGTCTAGGATCTTGTCAAGTTGTCTGATGGTGTAAAATCCATTGGATGTAAATGGGTCTTCAAGACTAAGAAAGACTAATTGGGCAACATTAAAAGATATAAGGCCAAACTTGTCACTAAAGGGTTCACTCAGAAAGAGGGAATAAATTACAAGGAGACCTTTTCTCCTGTATCTAGAAGGCCCCCATTCATGTTATCATGGCATTGGTTATTCATTTTGATCTTGAATTACATCAAGTGGATATGAAAAAAACATTCTTAAATGGTGATCTAGAGGAAGAGGTTTATATGAAACAACCTCAAGGATTTTCCTCTAGTGATGGTGAGAAATTGGTATGCAAGCTCAAGAAATCCATAAATGGATTGAAATAGGCCTCTCATTAATGGTACTTAAAATTCCATAATATAATCACTTCATTTGGTTTTGAAGAAAACATCATAGATCAAAGTATATACCAAAAGGTCAGTGGGAGAAAAATCTGTTTCCTTATTATATATGTGGATGATATCCTTCTTGCAACCAATAATAGTGGATTTCTATACGAGGTGAAACATTTTCTCTCTAAGAAATTTGACATGAAGGATATGGGTGAGGCATCTTATGTCATTAGTATACAAATTCATAGGGACAAATGCAGATGTATTTTGGGATTGTAGTAGGAAACCTATATCAATAAAGTTTTAGAGAGGTTTCGAATGAAAGATTGTTCACCAAGTTTAGCACCGATTTTGAAGGGTGATAGGTTCAATTTGAACTAGTGCCCTAGAAATGACTTAGAGAAAAGTTAGATGAGCAACATTCTATGTGCTTCAGCTATTAGAAGCCTTATGTATGTTCAAGTCTACACAAGACCTGCCATTGCATTTGTTGTGGGAATGTTGGGCAAATATCAGAGTAATCCAAGTATTGGCCATTGGAGGGCTACAAAGAAAGTGATGAGGTACCTTCAAGGTACAAAAGACTACATGCTTATGTATAAACGAACTAAGTCCTTGGAGGTGACTAGCTACTTTGACCCAAACTTTGCTAGCTATGTTGATTGACAGAAATCAACATATGGTTATGTTTTTATGCTAGGTGGAGGAGCTATATCCTTTATGAGTGGAAAGCAAACTTTGGTTACTACTTCCATTATGGAGGCAAATTTTTTTCTTATTTTGAGGCTACTTCACATGGTGTATGGCTAATGAGTTTCATATCAAGGCTTAGAATTGTGGATTCTATATCTAGGCCATTAAAACTATTGTGTGACAATTTAGCTACTATCTTTATGGCTAAGAATAATAAGAGTGGCAGTCGAAGTAAACACATCGACATCAAGTACTTAGCCATAAGGGAACTCATTAAGGAA
This sequence comes from Gnetum montanum, assembly GCA_015680685.1. NCBI lineage: Eukaryota > Viridiplantae > Streptophyta > Gnetopsida > Gnetales > Gnetaceae > Gnetum > Gnetum montanum. The sequence continues at coordinate 387,907 of MNCI01031359.1, forward strand.
AACAAAGTGGTAATTGCACATATAAGCACTAAATTAATGATAGCTAATCCTTTGACAAAAGGAATGCCACTGAAGTCATTTAAGGATCATGTAGTTCAGATGGGACTTGGTCCATAATGTAATTCATTGTACGTACAACATATAGTCTTAATGAAACTCTTATTCACTTATGCTATTTTTTCATATGGTTTGTACATATAGTTATTACAGAAAATACACATATGGCATGACCTAGAATAAACATTGGGTTTATTCATAAAGTTAAGTTACCATATAAAGAATTACGTTTGAGAGAATGCATTGTAATACATGAAAGATAATACTCACATTAAGAGGAACTATTGCTATGATTCATGCACTTATTTTTTGAACTTTGGACTTGATTAAATATGGAGACCAAATGGGAGATTGTAGCATGTGTTACCCACTAACATGCTTTATGGGCTAGTTAATGCATCAAAGTGGCCACCATGCCCACTAACGTGTTTTATGGGTTAGTTAATGCATGAAAGTGGGCACCATGCCCACTAACATGTTTTACGGGCTAGTTAATGCATGAAAGTGGCCACCATGCCCACTAACGTATTTTTATGAGTTGGTTAACACATCAATGTGGTCTCCATATCCGGTAACACATTTTTTACGTGTGGGCATTAGGTCTCTTATGGTAACTGATACTGTGGCCTATAAATTCGTTCTTGATGGAAGAACAAAGGAACCACAAATTATAGTAGGATTGTAGTTTAGTTCCCTTTCACATATGCTTGGAGGTTGCATACACCATCATTCCAAGGCACTAGTGTGAAAGAAGAATCTGAAGAAAATTAATCAAAGGCATCAATGGTTGAAGGCCAGTTCCACAAGGATTTAGGATTTACTACCTGACTTCATAGTCATAGTCTTGAATTTGCAGTATTACTCAAATATAATCATTAATAATGGGGTGTTAATCTACTATTAAAGAGTTTTCATCTAGAAAGTAGAAATTCATAAAGTTTAATTTAGTAAGGAAAGTTCTTATGTCATTGCTGCAGATGATCATCTAGTTTCAACAACCTCAAATAATATCCTAATATTACATATAGTCAACCAAATTAAGTCACAATATGTATTCCACCGACTTGAGTCCATATTGCTCACATTTTGCTTTAACACAATGCTTCACTGATGCATGAACTCTTCTTTTAAAAGCTAGCTGACTCAATCATATTTCTCATGAGTGTTGCTGAGTCTCTGAAGCCATAAGTTTACATTTGTTTGAGCTTAGAAATTGCTTGCTATCCTTAAAGTTAGCACATGCTCTTTCCATTACATGTGCCTTAAGATACTGGGTAACCACTTTCTTAAACTAAAATCCTAACAAATTGTAGAAAGATGATTCAAATGTTGAAGCATAAGAATACCTTGAATAAGAACCAAGTTTTGAGCAATCTTGAGGGACACCCCCCAAAATGCCAGTTTTGAGCAATGCTGAAAGTGTTGTTTTCTAGATGGAGCTCAGGCAGGTGAATCAGCGCATGATGAGTGGCAAGGTACCCCTCCACTCAACCATATGAATACAAGCATCTCACATGTGATCCGGTCGAACTCCAAGGACTAAGTGCTTACGCACCTTAATGGAACACTTAAGGTTAATCAATCATTGTCTTCCCAAACTTACTTGTATTATCATGGTTTTATGGTTAAGTAAGCTTGAGGTATGTGATTTTTATATCTTTTATCTTTTTAATGTCTTATGCTAATAGGGAAAGGTGAAGAGAACTAAGTGACTAACTTTCATTAACTATTCACTAACTAAGTTCTATTTGTCCTAGCACTAGTATCTGTTCCCACTTGTCGCACACACCCTGTACCAGTGCAACACTGCTGGGATTACCAAACACTACTCGTTATCGGGTTACCAAGCATTACACACATGCTCGAAGCGGTCGTACTGAATGCACTTAACGAGGAGAGTCAAGGGTTGAAAGAGAGTAATTAACTAGGAAAGCATTTAAATATTCAATAGTAATTAATTCCTATTTAGCTTAGTCCACATGCTGGAAGGTTTATCAGAAAGTTCGTTTTTATTGTCATACACAAATGTGTGCTTAGGTACAATTTTCTTGAATAAAGATCTATTCACTTTAAGACTCCTACTGCGGGCACATGGAAATTATTCTAACTCTAGAATGGTAAAACTACTATATTTTGGCTAAGGTTCTAAGTCTAAGTTCCTAAAATAGGGAAAGCCACCTCTTATTTATAGACATAGCGGTAGGCTGCGATATTGCGTGTGCGATATCGTGGGGGTAGACGCGATATCACGTATGCGATATCGCGGCTCATCATACCCCCATGACTAAATAAAAACTCATCCTTGAGTTCCTTACAAAATATTGGGAAGGTATGGGATTATTGACTTGAATGACACTAATGGTGAATGGGGTGACATGTGAACGGATCATCATTACAATACATGGCAACAATAGTGTTCATGACCATAAGAGTGAATGCTATGTACATTTGACATCCAACCTTATTTGGCAGTTGGGAGAGAAGAGAGAGAGAGAGAGAAGAAGAAGAAGAAGAAGATGTGTTGTTGTCGATGCCAAGATTGTGCCTTCCATTATCCATCCATAACCATGCCATCAATCTTGTTCCTTGCATAACTGCTCCAGCACTAGTCCATTCCAAGTGTTTCCTCCAAATCCAATCCATTGGTGTATGATTTCCATCTGCACACACAACACAATTTTATATTAGCAAGAATAAATGAATCACAATGCCATTGATACCTTGCCTCAGTGTAAAGTCCATTGGCTGAGTTGTGATATGGTTGATGCAGATTTTGGAGATATAACACTGGTGACTACCCAAGGTGTAGGGGTTAAGTTAAAATCAAAAAAATTGGGCCAAAACCCCCATGACTAAGAGCGAACCTCTGGTAGTGATAGAATGGAAAAAGATAAGGAATAAGAAATGTAGAGAAAAAGAAACAACTGTAACGCCAATAAAATGGATGTCAGAGGTGAAAATGAACAAAATAAATGGTGATTGCAAAAATGTTTAAGGGAAAGAAGTTAACTGATGTGCCAAATAGGAATTCCAGTGGGTTCTCCCCAAAGCAGGCTCATGCCCTTAATGCCCTGGCAGTCCCACATTCAAAGAGTTCATAGGCTTTGAAAATTCCATTTGGAAGAAAGAGTTAAAGTCTTAACCACAAGAATTTACCAAAAAGAAAACAATGCATCAACCAAAATATGGACTATTAATACAACCAGCAATGAGGTGGAAAATGGAGAAAGAATGATGAAAAGAAGGGAATGGAATGGAGTCTCAAGAACAAGGTGGTGTATAGCCCCTTGTGTATTAATGGTTAATGTGACTTAGTAGATCTCATTCCAAATCTAGCCTTAAACAATCCACATTCAGTGACTTCACATTAATACACTTGGCTAATCCATCCACTTGAAGTAGCAAGAATGCTTCTGCCAAAGAGTCACCACCATTCTGATGAAACGAAAAAGGAGAAAGTAGGAAGTGAGAAAGAGACTTAGTTAGAGGGAACATGTTTGTTTAGTTCCAACTAGTGCTTGTAGCCCAGATGATTATTTCGTCTAAGGGGTGTGCTTTAAATTCTTACTTCTTTTTCTCTTTCTTTTTTTTTGCATGAGAACCACACAATGCAAAGACTTATTATTTTTATTAGCTCAACTTCCTAATAATGCAGAAATGTAAGAATGGTAAGGAAGACTCAAGAAGAAAACATCCAAGAACCCAAGAGAATGGCCAGCACAAATGCATCAAATCCCCTTGAAGTCACACCCTTTTCAATGCTTTAGTCTTTCCTTACTTTGAGAAATGCACAGTCACCAATTCGTTGATAGTTCTCATTATTGAAAGAAAGGGGCTATACAGTTCCAAGCCAAGAGAGACCATAGAAATTTATGGATGCATGGATGACGTGGACTCATTGCCTATTATATTAAAAGAACCATACCTTAGTATCAACATTATAACTCAAAGGTAAAAACCAAACATTGGCAATCAATAGAATACAGTTCATACCACCATCAGGAACACTTATTAGGTGATGAATCTAACAAAATAAAAAAAATAATCACACAAATAAATGAAAAAGTATGAACGATGTTGCAAAAAAAGAACAAAGAAAGTGAAAAAAAATGTGTAAAACAAAAATTTAAAAAGGAACTAAGGGCTTTGATTGATCAGCATAGGTGGTCATCTCCCCCATGACTAGGTTGGAAGGAGGAGATTCGAAATAATGAGCGAGGTCATCCCATCATAGAGGTATTATGTGCACTGGTTGTTCTATGTTTATGGAAGGGTTTGGTTTGTTGCACATTGACCAATAGTCACTTATCAGGGCTCTCAAGTTTGTATATGGTCATGGCCCCTGAAGGAAAGGTTGTATCAATGATGGAAGGCCCTTTCCATACTGTTTAAAATTTTGTGCGTTGTGGCACATGTGTGGGGTTCCATTAGAGGACCTTATCTCCTAGTTGGTACTTAACCTTTCAAATTTTTAAGTCATGACATTGCTTGTTATGTGCCTTGTGCAACTCATTTGATGACAGGGCAACCAATTGGTGCTTGTCTAGCACATTTAAAGTTGCTAACCTTTGTTTTTGTGCTAGATTTAGGTCAAGGTGGAGGTCACAAGCCATGGAGAGTGTACGAAGCTCAGTTTGAATTGGGAGATTTGAAGGTTTTCCATACACTAACTCATAGGGAGAATAGCTTGAAGGGAGTTTCCAAGTGGAGTGGTATGCCCAGAGAGCATCATTCAGTTTAGTGCTCCAATCTCGCCTATACTTGCTAATTTTCCTTGTTACTATTTTAGTGATCTCCTAGTTAGTGACCTCGACTTGGCCATTAGCTTGGGGGTGATAAGGTGTAGTCAATTTATGTTCAACCCCTAAGTGTTGCATTAACTTTCTAAAGGTTGCACCTGTGAAGTGTGTTCCATTATCCAAGATAAGTGCACATGGCATACCAAACCTATTTACAACTTGTTGTTGCACAAATCGTGTAGCTGTAGATGATGTACAGTCTGTAACAACAACTACTTTAGCCTATTTCATTAGATAGTCTACAACAACAATGATGTAAGCTTTTCCATTGGACATTGGTGTAATGGGCCCCATAAAGTCTATTCCCCAAATGTCAAAGGGTTCTAAAGGTTGAATCCATTATTGTGGACCCTCCATTCTAGCAGTCATTCCCCCATCACGTTGACAATGCTCACAAGATTGGAAAAATTGATGGGCATCCCAAAATAATGTTGGCTAGTAGTATCATGTAAGCAAGATATTAATACCTGTTTGTCTCCCTACTTAATGATCCCCACAAGGGCCCTCATGAACATCTTGGAGAACTTTAGTTGGTCCACCTCAGGCACGCACCATCGAACTAAGCCATCAGGACACACTTTGTAAAATTGTCTGTTGATTTCCATGAAGTACTTAGCTTTGTGAAGAAACTATTGTTTCTTCCTAAAGTGCAGCTCCTGTGGTGTTTTTTGGGTAAGGAGATAGCTAAGAATGCTACTATACCAATTCATCTCCATGGGTTGGTTATTTACTACACCGGCAAAGAGGGCTTCATCAGGAAAATGATTGGACATTACATATTCATCCTCCTTGCTATTCCAGTGCAACCAAGATAAATGATCTACAATGACGTTCTCGGTGCCCTTTCTATTGATCATCGTTAGATCGAACTCCTGTAGGATTACCATCCATCGTATAATACGAGGGCTAACTGTTGTCTTGTTCATGAGGAAACCAATTGCACTATGATTCGTATGGATAAACACTTTGTAACCTAACACATAGTGCCTAAACTTGTCTAGTGCAAAAACTAGAACCATTAATTCTTTTTCCATAGTTGTGTAGTTAAAGTTGTGCACCGGTGATACTCCTACTTGCACAGTGAATGTAGTAAGGACATTTTTGGTCATATAACTATGTAAGTATGGCTCTAAAGGAATAATTGGATATGTCAATCATTATATGGAATGGTTTGGACCAGTCAAGGGCTTGTAGGATGGGAGTTTCCATAAGCTTTTTTTTTTCAAAGTTTGGAATGCTCGCTCACATTCCCTAGTCCATTCAAATGGTGCATCCTTCTTTGTTAGTTCTACCAATGGTTTGGAAATCTTGAAGAAGTTCTAAATGAATCTCCTATAGTAGCCAATGTGTCCAAGGAATGACCAAATTTCTTTGACGGTTTCTAGTTGTCGGGTGATTCCTTGGATGACCCTAACTTTATCTAGGTCTACCTCTATTCCTGAATGTGAAATCTTATGCCCAAGCACTATGCCTTCTTGGACCATCAAATGCCTTTTCTACCAATTGATCCTTAAGTTGGTTTCTACACATCTTTTCATCATTTTCTCTAATCGGTCCAAGGCTTAGTCAAAGCTTATTCCATAAGTGGAGAAGTCATCCATGAAGACTTCTACTTTGTTTCCTATCTACTATTGGAATATGCTTAGAACTAGGCGTTGGAACATGGAAGGAGCATTGCACAAGCTAAACAACATTTGTTTAGATGCAAACATTCCCCAAGAACTGGTGAACATTTTCTTGTCTTTGTCTTCTAGTGCTATTCATATTTTGTTGTATCCACTATAGCCTTCTAGAAAACTATAATAACGATGCCCTACTATGGTGTCTAATACTTGGTCAACGAATGGCAAAGGAAAGTGATCTTTAAATGTTGCCATGTTCAAAAGCCTAAAATCTATACACACCCTCCATTTGCCTTCCTTTTTAGGTATGATCACTAGAGGGCTAACCCATTCACTATTAGCAATGGGATATAAGAACCTAGCCTTAAGAAGTTTTTCTATTTCTTCTTTTACTATCTACTTCAATTTTGGGTTCAATTGCCTCTGCAGTTACTTCCAAGGTTTCATGGAGGGGTCCATGTAAATCCTATGCTGGCATATCCTAGGATATATTCCAATTAACTCAAGGTATAACCAGGCAAAGGCTTTTGACCACTTGTTGATCACTTTTAGTAGTCTTTTTTTTTGTTTGGGAACAAGTCTTGCATTGATGATCACTGGTTTTCCATTTTTGAGGGTCATATACTTCAGACCAATGGGCAATGGTTTTAAATATAAGGGCTCTTTTTTAAATCTCTTAGGAATTTCCAACTTCCCCTAGTTGATGTTTTCAAGGTTAAGTTTTGGAAGTCGGCAATGAACTTGCTCCAGTGTATCTATGCTTTCAATGTAAGCACTAGTTATTCCTTCAGTTAGTTCCATGCATGTTAGTGAGTTGCTCTCTTGGTTAGCTATCAACCATTGTTGTCATGTGGTTGCTGCATATAGGAACTTTTGTATATTAATGTCTTATGCACACCAATTGCATGCAAACAATGCTAAACTTTGCATGACCCATGATCTTTGCATGCAATGGCACCCTGTGTCACTACATGCGATGCATGGAACTTTCTTCTTCTCGATCTTTTCAAAAGTGTTCTTCTTGGATATTTCTAGGGAAATAGCATGGATTCCTAGGCATGCATCTATAGTACTTAGTCATGCCCTTTCCATTATTATTAGGAAGTCCCCCTTACCGTTATTTACTTGTATCATTAGGAAATTAGCTAGATACGACCACCCACACACAATGGTAACGATGTCCTCCATAAGTCCCAAGGGAACAGTGATGGACTGGTCATCTAGCTCTAGTCAAATTTTACTCTTCCTTAATGGAGGCAGGTTCCAAGCTTTGTACATCTCTTGTGATATTAGGTTGACTCCAGAACTTGAGTCCAGAAAAGCTTTACATGGTTCATTCCCAACGACTTGGAGATAGATTAGAGGGCTTCCAGGATCAGAGAATTTCTTGGGAAGGTGGCCTACCTTAATCCAATCAGTAACGGCATGTGTTAACATAACCATGTGCATTAAGCTCAATTTTAGTGTTGAAGGGGGCCCTGAAGCCTTATTTGATAGGGAGGTGTTTAGATGTTCAACCACTTATGATGGTGAGGGCTTGTTTGGACTGTTGGTTTAGAAGAAAGGTCTTCTCTTCATAAGGTTGTTAGAACCAACTATGGATTGAGGATTCATAGCCCTCGTGACATTGTGTTGCTGCATTTGAGTGGGGAGTTCCCTTTGCATTGCTAGAGCAAGTGGTAATGGAGCTATCGGTGTGAGAGTTGTGTATGGGTTTGGGGGATGGTATGTTTGTGGGTTGTCTCTCCCAAGAGAAGGAGTCTTATAATACTCCTAAGCTTGGTAGTGACGTTGTGGTGTCACGTGGCCAACAGAGTCATGTGGAGAGATTGGCTGCTGCATGTAGTAGCCATATGGATCCAATTGTCGGTAAGGGTATTGTTGCCTTGGCAGTGGCATCCCCGATGACTGTGGGTATTGCTACTATTGGTGTTGCTCGATAGGTTATGGTGGATTTCCACTTGGATAATACATTAAAGGTTGGTAAAATTACCTTGGGTTACCTTGGGGATAAGGTAACCGTAAGGGTTCTTGCCGTTTGTTAAGTCGTGGGTTAAGTGTGTACACCCCA
>MNCI01031359.1:406321-466048 GCA_015680685.1 Gnetum montanum
TCTAATGATTGTTGTACTGGCAAAGATGGTTCTTCCTCCTTGAGATAGGTTGATTTCTCCTTTTTGTGATTATGGACCTTTGTTAAGTTGAAATTTTGGTCCCATTGATGTTTTTCAACACTCTCCAATCTAGCCATTTCTCCTTCTTCTTTTGCTACCCACTTAATAAGCTCTTGGACTTGATGGCTTTGTAGTTTGTATAGTTGACCTTGGGCATACATTCCTAAGGTCTCTCTTGTTTCATCACGAAGCCCATCAATGATATGGTACATTAGCCTTTCCTCGGAGAACTCATGTCCTGGACAGTTGTTTAATAGTGCATAATATCTTTCTAAGGTCATGTCCAAGGGTTCATGATGTGCTTTTTTCCACTCTTGGATTTGTTTCCTCAAGGCTGACACTCTTGCCTAGGTTTGATATCTTTCGTTAAAGAGTTCTACCATTATTGGCCAATGTCATATTGAATTTGGTTTTAACGATCTATACCATACTTTTGCTTGGCCAATGAGTGTCATAGGAAAGAGCTTAAGTTTTTTCCACCTATTATCAATATTATTCCATGCAAAAGCATCCTAGAAGGCTTGTAAATGTTGTTGTGAATCTAAGTCATAGCCTCCTAAAAAATTGGGAAAGTTGCTTAAATTGAGCTTGGGTAGGCAACTCTCTTTACAATGCCTACGGGAGATTTGAACAGCCTCTTGTATTTGTGTTAAGCTTGTAGTGGCCAGTAGGGGTTCATCATCATCGAGTAAGTTATGCTTTCATGCATTGGGATGCCGTTGCCTTTGTTTATGTTTATAAGAAACCCCAACCTTGGATTGCATACTCCAATCTTCATTGTCATATAATTCGTTGATTCTCCAATGAACTTCCTCACTAGGTGTGGCATTATTATAGTCTTGTAGGAGAGGCATGATTGTGAAATTGTGTGTGAATTTATATGTGAATATTGGTAAAATTTTCTTCTTAAAAGATATATCGTTAATTTCTTTATAGTGACCTTGTATGATATAACTAATCTAGATAACTAGCACCATCCCCGGAAACGGCGCTAATGATGAGTGACGAGGTACCCCTACACTTAACCATACGAATACGAGCGTTTCACGTAAGATCCGATTGAACTCTGCAGACGAACTAATTGAGGTATCTAGATGGTTATTCTTTGGTCGTAGTTCATTTTTTTCCCACCTAGACTAGTATTAGATTTATCATGTATGGTTTAGTCCAGAGTGAGGTGTATGATGTGTTTCTACACTAGTACTACTCCTGAGTATGATGGAAAATGATATTAACTAAGCTAAGAGAGAGAGGGTGAGAGAGAATCTAAGCTAGCCTAAGTGCGATGAGCATCCATTTCTCAATCATCCATACACATCTTGGATCTCATGCATGACTACCACTAGGATTACTAAGCGCAGATCCTAGGTACACTACTGGGTTGCAAGTAGTCACACTTAAATGCTCGTGATCAAGTCGTACTCATTCCACGTTTAATAGGAGTTTAGGGTAAAGAGATGTTAACTACAAAAGTAATAAATAATAATAAAAATTAAATAATTAAACTAAGTGAATGTTGCAATGATGAAGTAATCTCAATCTTTATTTCCAGTCATGTGCATGTCCAAGTATGTCACACTCGAATAAGGATGCTATACAATTACAATCACCATACTGCGGGCATGCACTGAGAAATAATTCTAACTCTAAGAAGGAAAAACTACAAGATTTTGGGTAAGGAACTAAGAACTAACTCCTAGAACAAGGAAAGCCACCTCTTATTTATAGAAATTGAGGCAGGCTACGATATTGTGTACACGATATCATAGGGTAGACACGATATCATGGATGTGATATCACGTATGCCATATCGTGGCTGATGCGATATCGCAGCTACAATATCGGAGGTCCAATAACTAGGCCTAATAGACCATATCTTGTATTAGGGCTCCAATAACTGGGCTCCAATAATTAGTCCTGACAGACCATGACTCATTAGGGCCCCCACGACTAAGAGTGAACCTTTGGTAGCAATAGGGTGGAAGAGTATAGGGAACAAGAAAAAATGGAAAAAATAACAATGGCGATGCCAATAAAATGGATGTCATGGATGGGGATGAAATGAGAAATTTCTGATTGCAAGAAATGTTTAAGGAGAACAATTTAACAATTACACCATAAAGGAATGTCAGTGGATCCTCCCCAAAGCAGGCTCATGCCCTTTATGCCCTGACAAACCCACAAACCAAAGAGTTCATAGGCTCTAGGAATAACATATAGAAACAATGGTTAAGGACTAACCCATAAGAATTTACCAAAGAATAACAATGCATCAACCAAAATATAGACTAATCATAAAACTGACAATGAGGTGGAAAATGGAAAGAAAGATGAAGAGTAGAAAATGGAATGGAATCCCAAGAGCAAGGTTATGTAAAGTCCCTTGTGTATTTTATAGTTAAGGTAACTATGTAAAAATCATTCCCAATCTAGACTCAAACCAACCACATTCAGTGACCTCGCATCAATACACTTAGCTAATCCATCCCCTTGAAGCAACAAGAATGCTTCCCTAAAGAGTCACCACCATTCCAAAAAGATCGAGATGGAGAAGTAGGAAGAAAGAAAGGGCCTTAGTTAGAGGGAATATTCAAGCATGGGTAACATGTCTTTCAAGTGCCATAATTAGTGCTTGTAGCCCAGATTTCTTTATTATGTCTAAGGGGTGTGTTTTGAATTCTCACTTTTTTTATGGTTTTTCATGTGAGAACCACACCATGCAAAGAATTATTTTTATTCACTCAACTTCGTGATATTTGATCAATGGAAGAATGGAAAAAAACCCATGAAAAGCATCCAAGCACCCAAAAGAATAGCCAGCACACATGCATCAAATTCCCTTGAAGTCACACCCTTTTCATCCATTGAGTTCTTCCTTGATTTGAAGAATACCAAGCCACCAATTCATTAATAAGTTTATTTAGAAAAAGGGACAGTACAGTTTCAAGACCAAGGAAGACCATAGAGTTGAATGGAGGAATGGATGGTGTGGACTCATTTCCTATTTTATCAAAAGAACCATGTCATAGTATCAACATTGAAATCAAAGGTAAAAACCCAACATTAATAATCAACACCATTATGATACAATCCACCATCATGAGCACTTACTGTGTCATGAATGAAAGTAAATCAAACAAAGAAATAGGAAAAAATGTGAATGATGGTGTAAGAAAAAAATAAGTAAATTTGAAAAATGTGCAAAAAAAAAATGTGTAAAAAAAATATAAAAAGAACTGAGGGCTTAGAATTGTTAGCATTGGTGGCCATCTCCCCCATGACTAAGTTGGAAGGAGGAGATCCAAAATAACGAGCAGGGTTGTCCACCAATAGAGGAAGTATTGGTACTAGCTATTCTAGGCTCATGGAAAGGTTTGGTTTGTTGGATGTTAACCAACAATTTCTTATCTAGGCTCTCAGGTTTGTAAATCATCATGGCCCTTGAAGGAAAATTTTCATAAATACTATAAGGTCCTTTCCATAGCATTTGAAATTTAGTGTGTTATGGCATGTGTGTGGGATTCCAGTATAGAACCTTATCTCCTAGTTGATATTTATCTTTCCTAATTTTCAGGTCATGACATCATTTATTGAAGGCCTTGTGCAATTCATTAGATGAAAGGGTGGTTAATCGGTTCTCATCTAGCAAGATAAGGGTCATTAACCATCATTTTTGTGCTAGATCAAGGTCAAGGTTGAGATCACATGCCATAGATAGTGTACAGAGTTTTACTTGAATGGGAAGCATTGGAAGTTTACCGTACACTAACTCATAGGGAGTGTAGCCTATAGGGAGTTTCCATATGGAGTAGTATGCCCAAAGAGTATCGTTCAATTTGGTGCTCCAATCTCGCCTATACTTGCTAATAGTTCTTGTTAATATGTTTATAATCTCCCTATTGGTGACCTCAGCTTGACCATTCACTTTAGGGTGGTATGGAGTAGTTAGTTTATGTTTAATCCCTAAGCGTTGCATTAATTTCTGAAAAGTTGCACCTGTGAAGTGTGTACCATTGTCTAAAATAAGTGCATGCAGCACACCAAACCTATTTATGATTTGTTTTTTAACAAATCATGCAGCTATAGATGATGTACAATCCTTAACAGTGACTGCTTCTGCCTATTTTTTAAAGTAGTTAATAACAACAATGATGTAAGCTTTCCCATTGGACATTGGTGTAATAGGCCCCATAAAATCAATTCCCCATATGTCGAAGGGTTCTAAAGCTTGAATCCATTGTTGCAGACCCTCTATTCTAGTAGTCATTCCCTCATCACATTGATAGTGCTCACAAGATTGGACAAAATGATGGACATCCTGAAATAATGTAGGCCAATAATATCCTGCAAGCAGGATTTTAAGGGTTGTTCATGTCTTGGCATAATGACCCCCACAAGGACCTTCATGAGCATTTTGGAGAACTCATAGTTGATTTATATTGGGAAGACACCATCGAACCAAGCCATCATGACATACTTTATAAAATTTCCCATTGATCTCCATAAAATACTTGGCTTAGTGAAGGAACGGTTGTTTCTTTTTAGCATCTAACTCTTGTGGTGTTTGTTGTGTAAGGAGATAGGTGAGAATTCTACTATACCAGTTTGTTTCCATGGTCAATTGGTTAGTTACCACACTCGCAAAGAGGAGTTCATTAGGGAAATGATAAGAAATTGGATACTCATCCTCTTTATTGTCCCATCACAACCAAGATAAATGATCAGCAACTACGTTCTCGGTGCCTTTTCGATCAATCATTATAAGATCAAACTCTTGTAAGATTACGAGCCATCGTATGATGCAAGGGCTCACCATTGGTTTATTCATTAGGAACCTTATTACACTGTGATCCATATGCATGAATACCTTATAGCCCAAGACATAGTGCCTAAATTTTTTTAGTGCAAAAACTACAGCCATTAATTTTTTCTCTGTTGTGGTGTAGTTAAGTTATGCACCAGTAATACTCCTACTTACATAGTAGATGTAATAAGGATATTTTTTGTCATCTAACTATGTAAGTATGGCTCCTAAAGCATAGTTGGATGTGTCAGTCATTATGTGGAATGGTTTGAACCAGTTAGGAGCTTGTAGAATGGATGTTTCTACAAGATTCTATTTTAAAGTTTGGAAAGCTAGTTCGCATTCCCTGGTCCATTCAAAAGGTATGCCTTTTTTAATTTGAAATCTTTGAAAAGTTCTCAATAAACCTTCTGTAGTAGCTAGTGTGTCCAAGAAATGACTAGATATCTTTTACAGTTTCAGGTTACCGAGTGATTCCTTGGATAACTTTGATCTTTTTGGGGTCTACCTCTATCCCTGTTTGCGAAATCTTATGTCTTAATATGATGCCTTCTTGGATCATTAAATGGATTGTTTGCCAGTTGAGCCTTAAATTGGTTTCTACACATTGCTTTAGTACTTGCTCTAACTAGTCCAAGGCTTGATCAAAGTTTGCTCTATAAGTGGAGAAGTCGTCCATGAAGACTTCCATACCATTTCCTATCTATTGCTAGAATATGCTTAGAACTAATCATTGAAATGTTCCAGGGGCATTGCATAAGCCAAATGACATCTATTTGTATGAAAATGTTCCCCAAGGATTAGTGAACATAGTCTTGGCTTGGTCTTCTAGGGCTATTTGTATCTGGTTGTACCCACTGTACCCATCTAGAAAACTATAGTAGTGATGCCCTGCAATGGTGTCTAAGACTTGGTCAACGAATGGCAATGAAAAGTGGTCTTTGAATGTTGACATATTCAGTAGCCTAAAATCTATGCAAACTCTCCATTTACCTTCCTTTTTTGGCACAATAACTAAGGGACTAACCCATTCACTATCAACAATGGGGTATATGAACCTAGCTTTTAAAAGCTGTTCAATTTCTTCCTTAACCACTTACTTAAGCTTTGGGTTCAATTGCCTCTAAGGTTGTTGTCAAGGCTTCATGGAGGGGTTAGTGTAAATTCTATGCTAGCATATCCTAGGATCTATTCAGGTTAATTCAAGATATGACCAAGCGAAGGCTTTTGACCATTTGTTTATTACCTTCAGCAATCTCTCTTTTTGTTGTGGAGCGAGCTTAGCATTAATAATTACCAGTTTTCCATTCTTGAGAAATGTGTATTCCATACTGGTGGGTAATGGTTTTAACTCAAGGGGCTCGTACTTAAACTTATCATGGATTTCCAACTTCCTCCAGTTGATATTTTCAATGTCAAGACTTGGAAGTTGGTAATGGACTTGCTCTAATGTGTCTATGCTATCGATGTAAGAGCAAGTCAAACCCTCAATTGGTTTCATGCATATAGTTGAACTGCTTTCTTGATCAACTGTCAGCCACTAGGTGCCTCCTTGTCTTGTGGTTGCTGCATATAGGCATCTTTGTATATTAGTCACTTGTGCACATTGATTGCATGCAAGCAATGTTAAACATTGCACAAACCATGACTTCTACACGCAATTACACCCTGTGTCACTGTATGCGATGCATGGGACTTTTTTCTTCTCGATCTTCCCAAATGTATTTTCCTTTGATATTTCCAAGGAAAGATCATGGATTCCTAGGTGTGCATCAACTATGCTTAGCCAGGCTCTTCCCATTATGATTGGGAAGTCCCCCTTACCATTGTTCACTTAAATCACTAAGAAGTCAACTAGATATGACCACCCACAAATAGTGGTGACAATATCCTCCACTAGCCCTAATGGGACAATGATGGACTGGTCAACCAACTCTAAATGAATGTTACTCTTTTTTAGTAGAGGCAGGTTCCAAGCTTTGTACATTTCTTGAGAGATTAGGTTGACACCAAAACCTGAATCCAAAAAAGCCTTGCATAGTTCGTTCTCAGTGATTTGTAAATATATAAGAGGACTTCCAAGATCAGAAAATTTCCTAGGAAGATGGTTGGCCTTAATCCAATTGGTGATGGCATGAGTTAACATGACCATATGCATTGGGCGTGGTATTTTTCCTGAAGGGAGCTCTGAAGTTTTGATTGGTAATGAGGTGTCTAAAGGATTAGCCACTTGTGGTTGCAAGGGCTTAGTTGGACTATTAATTCTAAAGAAAGATATTTTCTTCATGTGGTTGTCAATACCAATAGTAGATTAAGAGTTAATAGCCCTTATAGCATTACGTTATTGTAGCTAGGAAAGGAGTTCACCCTACATAGCTAGAGCAGGTGGCAATGGAGATATGGGTGGAAGACGTGTAGCTAGATGAGAAGGGTAGTATGTCTATGGAACATCACCCATAGGAGAAGGAGTCTTATAGTACTCATAGGCTTGGTAGTGAGGTTGAGGAGTGATGTGACCAGTAGAGTCATGTGGAGAGACTGGTTGCTACACATAATATCCATATGGGTTAGGTTGCCGATAAAGATTCTATTGTTGTGGTGGTGGCATTCCCCATGATTGTTGGTATTGCCACTATTGATACTGCTCGATTGGTTGTGGTGGAGTTCCACTTGGATAATATGTTAAGGGTTTGTAGAACTGCCTTGGGTTACCTTGAGGATAAGGTAACCTTTGGGGTGTTTGCCTTTTGTTTAATCGTGGTTGAGTGCATATACCCCAGACTCTTGCAAATGTGAGATTATAGGGTAACATCCCTTAGCATGGTCATATTGACATATCTCACATCCACTATCATTATCTGTATCCAAATCCACAACCTCTTCGATGATGGCAACTTTTCCCTCATCCTTGTTACATGCATATTCTGCTTCTCTCTTTTTTTTCTTTTCCCGTTCACTACCTTGCTCTCTAGACTCTTCTACTTCTTTGAAAATGGTTTGAAATTTATCATCTAGGGAGTCTCACATTTGGTCCACCTTTTCTGATACTTTCGATGCAAGTTTTTAAATGGGCAAAGTTTTCCTATTCACCATATCTTCAAGTGGTGACTCTTCTTCATCCTCATAAAATCTTACTCCCTTCTTTCAGAGGGAAGGATCTCTATTATATTCCTTTGCACTCTCTCTTTTTCATAACTCACCTTCCTCTTTAGCAACTTACTCCAATAATATTTTTACTTGATGGATCCTAAGCTCGAATAGTCTTCCTTGGACATAAGTCCCAAGGGTTCTTCGTGTTTCATGCCTAAGCCTATCTACGAGATGACATAGTTGATCCCTCTGCAAATAACCATGGTTGAGACAATGATGTAACACTGCATAATATCAGCCCATGGCAACATCCAAGGGTTCATGTTCTCCTTGTTTCTAGCCTTGGATTTGCTTCCTCAGGTTGGACACTTAGGAGTACGTTTGGTACTTATCGTTAAACAATTTTAACATGGTACTCCACCTACAAATGGATTTTGGTTCTAAGGACCGGTACCAGCTTTTTGCTTCTTTGATTAGCATCTGTGGAAACACCTTTAATATTTTCCATTAATTTTCTATGTTTTGTAAGGCACATGCATCATAAAATGCTTGTAGATGATTTTGAGGATCAACATTGTATCCCTCTTCAAATCATGGGATATTGTTCATGTTTAATCTCTTGATTCTACTATCCTTTTGGTGCCTTGTTGGGATCCTAACGACCTCAGTTATGTCTAACATACTTCAAGTAGCGAGTAGGGGTTCATCGTAATCATCTTGTCTCTGGCATCTATGATGCCCATGTTGTTCCCTACTCTCCCTTCTTTCATGGTGTGTTTCTTTAGAGTGCCCTTGTCCCCTTTCTCGACTATTTTGTCTATGACTTCCATTTCACCTACCCTTATTCTCATGGTCTTTTTCTTTGTGATTGCATCCAAATCCTAAAGGAGAGGGTGAAGGAGATTATGAAGGTGAAGAAGAAGGAGGATCATCACCACGATGGTGCCTGCTTCCTTCTCTTCAGTGATCATGGCCTCGATCGTAGTTACAATCGGAATGTCCATCTTTGTCATGTGTTCGTGTTCCTTTTTTAGNCAGTTACAATCGGAATGTCCATCTTTGTCATGTGTTCGTGTTCCTTTTTTAGACCCTTTATGTCTGTTGGTACCAGAATCTGGGTTATGGATAGTTGAATAAAGATTCTAATACACAACCCCTTGACTAAATTCAATGGGAGGAACATCATTGTGTGGTCGACTGCCTGAGGCAGGTTCACCACCCTCATTTTCACTTAGGACATCTGGGACATTCTGTGACAACTTTCCCTTCATGGATTCATGATGTCTCTCCTATTGTAAATCCCTTTGACGTTGTGCCTCCGTGGGTTGATACTCTCTCGAGTCATGATCATGCATAATGTATTTTTCCCATAAGTGCTACATACCAATTCATGTGAGATCACGAAGAATCATGACTAGAACAGAGCGATCAAGAGGTAACACTATGTAACCTTTTAAATCTTGCCAATGCAGTTGTTCATCCTAGTGGAGGATAAAGGTAAATTTTGGTACATATTCATCAAGATGAACATATACCACACGAAACTATTGAGGGACTGGCGGATTATCATGTGTACTATGCCTCCAATTGTTCCCTGTATCAGACCTAGGCAGTGAAACACTTTCGTACGAAGAAGGAAACATGATTGTCTATTCAGTGTGAAATGTATTATATGTTATTATATATTTATTTTTCTTGTAACCAACCCTAAGGGTTCATTCCAATGATGAGAAAGATTTCCTAAGTTCTAATTAATGCACAAAGTCCCTGGCAATAGCACCAATGATGAGCGTTGAGGTATCCCTACACTCAACCATATGAATACAAGCATCCATGCACGATCTGATCGAATTCCAAGGACTAAGTGCTTATGTGCCTTTGTGGAACAAGGATGGGTTGATCAATCATTGTCTTCCCAAGCTTACTTGTATAGCATGATTGTATGGTTAAGTAAAATTGAGGTACATGATTTTTATAGTTTTTATGTTTTTATGTCCTAGTGCTACAAAGGGAGGAGAGAGATAACTAAGTAACTAATTTTGATTTAACTACTCAACTATGCTTTAACTAGTCCTAACACCAGCATCCATTCTCACTTACCATACACATCCTGAACCAATGCAACACTACTGGGATTACCAAACGCTAATCATTGCTGGGTTACCAAGCGTTACACGCATGCTCAAAGTGATCGTATTGAGTGTGCTTACTTAGGAGAGTTGTAGGGTGAGAGAGAGAACATTAATTAACTAAGAAAAGAATTAAGTAATAGTAATTATCATTAATTAATCTATTCTAAATGCTACAAGGTTTATCACAAAGTTTGTCTTTATTGTTGTGCACAAGGTGTGCTCATGTACACAATGCTCGAAGAAAGATCCGTTCACTTTATGACTCCTACTACAGGCACTCAAAAATAATTCTATCTCTAGAAAGGTAAAAAGGCAAGAGTTTGGGTAAAGGACTAAGACTAACTATGCAAACCAAGTGTGCCTACCTCTTATATATAGGTAATGAGGCAACCATGATGTTGCATACGCGATATCGCATGGAATGCTCCGATATCGCGAATGCCATATCATGACTCATTAGACTTCAAAGCCCATTTTTTTAAACAAGCATAAATTGAAAAAATAATCATAAGAAATGGAGAAACCTTATAGATTATTTGATTCATCAAATCACCAATAGTACACTTTACTTTGCTAACAAATCTACATGAAAGACATTAAAAACTATATAATTATGAAAAAATGATAATTCCTCAATTCTTAGTTAACTCTGCTAATACAAGAGGTAGATCAACAAATGTTTCTATCTCTTCCATTTTGATTTCCTACTAATCAAATTCTCAATGTTTCAAAAAAAGAAAATAGATTAATCTTGGATATTTTAAGAGTTGTACTAATAGAATTAAAAATATTTGTAAAATATGAAAGATTTTGAGACTAAAGAAAAAATTTTAAAAAGTATTTCTAACCAATAGCAAAAGATAATGTATGATATAAAGCTAACCCCTCCTAGCCCCCATAAGATCAACAATCCTTCTTACTTTCCAAGTACAATTACACTAAGAAAGCAAGAACACAAAGAAATGAAGAACTCATGCATCAATTATGCTTAAACATTGATGAGTCATGAATTTGCTGGCTATGATATCGCAGCCGTGATATCACAGCCCTGATATTGCAGCGGTCACGATATCGCGGCCTACCTCAATCTCTATAAATAAGAGGCGGCTTTCCTTGTTCTAGGAAAAAAGTAGTAAGTTTTAGAGTTAGTTTTGATTTTAGTTTTTATTTTTCCTCTCAACCCTTTTCCTCCCAGTGTATGCCCACAGTGTGGTGAATGTAATTGTATGACATCCTTTATTCGAGTGTGACGTACTTGGACACGCACATGATCGGCAATAAAGATCGAGATTACTTCATCATTGCAGCATCCACTTAGTTTAATTATTTATTTAATTGTTATTTATTTCTTTCTTAGTTAATCTCTTCTCACCCTAAACTCCTATTTAACGTGGAATCAATATGACTTGATTACGAGCATTTAAGTGTGACTACTTGGTAACCCAGTAGCGTACCTAGGATCTGCGCTTGGTAATCCCAGTGGTAGTCGTGCATGAAGTCCAAGATGTGTACGGATGATCGAGGAACAGATGCTCATCGCACTTAGGCTAGCTTAAATCCTCTCTCACCCTTCTCTCTTAGCTTAGCTTAGTTAATATTATCTTCCATTTCCTTCAGGAGTAGCATTAGCATAGAACACATCATACACCTTATTCTAGACTAAACCATACGTGACAAAGTTAACACTAGTCCAAAGGGGAAGACAGTGAACTGCAACGTAAGGCTAACTGACTAGATGCCACAACTAGTCCGTCTACGAAGTTTGACTGGATCGCGCATGTAACACTCATATTCATATGGTTGAGTGTAGGGGTACCTCACCACTCATCAAACGTCAACAAAGATAAAAAAAGCTCAAACCACACTCAAGGATCTAGAGACACACACCAACTTGAAAATCCCACACACTCACAAGACATAATAAGACTCTTTCACAATGGAGCTACACTCATACACAAGGAGAAACAAGGTAGCCTCTTGGCCTCTCTTCACTTTTCCTCTTCTCTTTGCTTCTTCCTCTTCTTTGGTTATTTCAAACATACACTATGATGTAGGCAAGACATCTTAGAGGAGACAAGCCATTCCATTTGTTAAGTTGGGGGCTCACTACCAAAACACCTCACATGTGCAAGACTCTTACTAGTGAATGTAAGAGCCTTTGTCAAGATGTATCCTACCTTTAAGACATCTTAACAACAACTCAAACCAATTGTCAAGTAGCATCCAATACTCTAGCCTATCCTTTGAGCTTCCTTGATACTAACATTAACTAGAAACACTTCTAAACCTTCATAAAATACTTGATACATGTACATAGATAAGGATAAAATAAACCAAGGATATTTGACACATGGATATATTATCACACACATAAAGATAAAATACATCTAACTAAACTTACAGCACTTGATTTTTATTAGGATTACTTTTATTTTATCTTTGAATCTTCAAAACCAAAAGACAGTCAACATAGATCTTCATGATATTAAAAATTAATTATTTGTAATAATATTTTAAATAACATATATCTTTGCTTTGTTTTCCTTCCTTTATTTATGTTTTTAGTGAGTACTTAAAAAAAACAAAAGAATTGTTAAAATTACAGGGAATCTTTTATTTTAGGGCTCTAGTGCTTTCAACTGAGTACCATAAACCCGGTCTTATTTAAACTTTCTCTCGATTTCTGGTGTTTCTAACCTGTTCAGTTTAATTTGTAAGTACTAAAGTTTCACACAGAAATTAAAGCTAAAGCACGAGCACTCATCAAAAGAATATAATAAAGAACCAGGGACCCAACCAGTAGCTATGTGCCATTTCTTTCTTGCACAGGTCGTGGATGATACTTCCTCTATGTTAATGTTTCCAAGGCATAACACTGGCAAAGCAAGGTGATTTATACCACTCATCGAGTAACTGGTGTTTCGTTACTGATTAGGTCGTCGGGTTCGGCTAGGGGCTTTGCGAAATGTTAAAATGCATGTGAAAACGGTAATCACGGTTAAAAGCTTTTAATACACTAGCTGAAAATTATTAACGCCGTGAAATAGCGGGACCAATAGTTTTCCAACAGAAGATTTCAAACCGAGGATAAAATTTGGACGCAAAACGTTAGCGAAAGGAAGATAAAATTTAAGGGCTCACTTGATTTATAATTGGAAATGCGTTTCGTTAATTAAAGCTAAGAATCGGTCGCCAATGTTTTTTTGAGCTGTGTTAACCGACATGGAGAGCAACATGATAATAAGTTAATAACGCTCCATGTGCACCCCACGTTATTTCATAGTTTGAAAAATCCGATCGTCTCGGTTAAATCGGCAACCTTTATTATAAATGGGATCGGAAAATTGAAACAGATCGTAAAAATCCAATTAAAATCGTCAATATTTACAAAAGAGAGTATTTACATGTACTTATGTTAGTAATATCATTTTCCTTTTTTTTCATTAAGAGCTCAGCTAGAGTGGAAAATCAAATATAGAAATTTTAATTTTTTGCTCGCATCAGAATTAGCAATATACAATATATTAAACTTATAAAATTAATAAAAATACATAAAATATCCGATCCAATTTGAACCTGCTTCAATGTTGCATTGTGATTTATCGCAGATTTCTCGATCTATACATTATTTAGCCCCTAATTCATTCCCTTAATTCTTTTTACTAAAAGTCAACCATACGCCCCATAATATCTGGAAACTGGAAACTTGGTAACAGGAAAAATAGTCGGGGTGACAAGGCATGGAGTAAATTTTAGTGGTATCAGCAGGCATAGAATGCCTGGTCTTGGCATTCGAACCTGAACCCTGATCGTGCAAAAAATGAAAAAGTAATTTAATTTAATCATTCCCTAGAAACCAACAAAAGCAAATTTCTTCCTTATTTATGCAATAACAACTGCCGAATTTACTTTCATTATTGCAGAGACCAAGCAAGCAAGTAAACCACGGCAAACTGTGAGAAAGGCAAGAATCCAAACGCATGCATGCCTCTGACTAGTAACGGGGAACCTTAAACTTAAGGTGGAAACCGAGGGAAACAATGGATGTTGGATCAATCAAATAAGTTGAAATATCGACCACCCCAGTGGCAAACCTGAACTTGCCGGTGCCACCAACAATGGAAACAGTCCTCACAGCAAGGTCTTGTCTGTTGGCTCCAAAAATCTGCAACGTAGAAGAATTATACTTTGGATTCCTGAAGATTATGGAGACGGGCAACAGGTAGTTATCACCGGTGAGAGCAACGTTGGCATACAAGCCTTGGCATTGGCCTACATAGGTGGTGTTAGGGTGAGGACCCTCAGTCACCAGGCCATCCATGGCCGTGATGGTGCCGAAGGCCAGGCCGCTCGAGGCTGTGCCGTTTACCCCGGCGACCTTGGCCTCTGTCTTGTTGCCTCCGGCTATGCCGATGTGCACATACACCTTCATGTCATATTTCTTTGACATGAGGTATTGTGCCTCAGCCATAGCCGAAGCAAAATTGACCACGAGTAGTAGTGAAGCCAGCAAACACACACCACTTACAAGTGGTGTGCTCATTAGCATCTTCTTTTCCATGGTATGGTGGCTATAGTTGCTTTTGTATGCTTTTATAAGTCTCTCTCACTCCCTCTTTCTTCTACTAAATGTGGGAGTAGTTTGAAAGTTGGCCACCTATATATAGTCACCAGCATGGACTAGCTTTTGTCAAATGGCACCATTATGGGATTTTTAAAATTAACAGATTGGTGTTGTACAATCAGCAACCAGTTTGCACGTATTTCAAAAATAATTATTATAACAGAAGACTAGGCATCTGCATCGTCAGCAAGTTGAAATGGTTGGTTTTCTTTTAAAATTAATTAAAGAGTGCAGTCTTTATTTTAATGGTATAGCCTTCTCCAAAATCGCACTGTCAATCTTCATCGGAATAAGCGTAGACAATGTTTGTCTTTACATGCAATTTAACCAACAGTGCCTGCATGCAAAAGGATGCTGCAACAGAACATGTAAGATGTCACAGCTCTTAAGCATTGCAACTTGGATTTGAAGTGTTTGAAGTTTGAACATGCCATGAACTTGATATTTTAATTAGTCAATGCCTCTCCTGGATTCATGCCATGAAACTAGATGCTATGAGTGCATTTGACAAGGTATGGCCGTTTTCACCGCTGACAGTTTTCATTTTCGTTACAATATTTGCTGAAGGAAAAAGAAATAATAAACTCAATGGTATTATGAATTCATTATTTAACTTCTTTGATTGGCCCAGAGGATATGGCTTCCCTCAAATTATGTTCATATTGCTGATATTTCACTTGAACGCCAAGGAAGCCTATGAATTCAAGACCCTCGAAGATCGAACTACATTCTGCATTATTTTTCTTTTCTGCTGATAGGGGTGGTGAGTCATGCTGAAGTGCTTAACTGATGCATGAACTATTCTCCAAAATAGAATACTGTTTGATTCGAAGATATTTCTCATGACTGCTTCCTGTCCTACCAAGCAATGTGTTTATATTTGTTTGACTCTGTAAATTGCTATAGTTAGCTCTTAGCAGGTTTTGTTGCCATTCTTGGCGCCTTAATCAACTGGGTGATGACTTTCACCCAATTTAAATTTGGTTCCATAAAGCTGGTTTGAAGGCTAAAGCATATCAATAGCTGACTAAGAAAAGTCAAAACAACTGTATGTTGCCGTAGTCTTCAGCGATGCTAAAAAGATGTAACATAAGTAGGAAACGAGGTTCCGTCAAAACTATTATCTAATATCTATTGCACATGGCTTCCTACTTATNAAAAAATTCATACGATGGTCTTTAAAAAAATAAATTTAATCATAAAATGATTTTTCAACTAATACATCACCTAAGGGTATAGTGCAACGATAGACACTCATCTTTGACCAGGCTAATTTTTTTAGCTGATTTTCTTATTTTAGTTTTCCCATTATGGTTGACATGGCAAAGGTCGTTGGCGGTTTAGGGTTAGGGTTTTCAGCCGTAGGGCCGCTATAAAGGGGGGCGGAGCCAGAGTTTGCAAGGACCATTTCTTTGTTTTGCTGGCATGCAACATTGACACTAGAGGCATTTTCAGTAGTCTTCTCTCTTCTACCGGTAGGCGGCAGAACACGGCAGGAGCGTGAAACATGCGGTGAACATCAACAGCAGTTGCAGGCAGATTGCATATGACAGTGTGCTTGCCCTATAGTAGCAATTGCTGAATGACAGTTTTCTGTTTTCTCAAACGGAAACAAACATGTTTTCTTTTCTTTTCTTTTTCATTTCTGCCCACGCGGCAGAGACCAACGCCCAACAGCGACGGTGCCAATGCAGACACCGTGAGGGGTATCGGTAGAAGTCTTTGTTTCTGCCTATAAACAGAAACTTGGCAGAGACAGGTTGTATGCATAGGCAACACAAATAGCATTAACATCGTTTTGTTCTTTATTTATTTGCTTTTAAACAATAGGACAGATTTTTCTCTCTGCCATCTCCAAGAGCAGAAGCAGCCGCGGTGACAGATAACTTTTACAGTTTTCAATATTATTATTTGCATTTTATTTTGAATTATTTATTGTACTCTTTTAAATTGCACAAATTATTTAACTTTTCAATATTCTTATTAAATTTAAAACTTTTAATATTTTGTTTAAAATATTGTTATTATTGTTTTGTCACATAGCCCTTTTCTGAGACTATTCTTGGATTTCTATACCCGTACGAGAGGCGCCCTAGGCAATAGTCTCCCAAAATGAGTTTTCATAAGTGTTGGCGGCGTGTCCAAAATTTACGCATCAACACTATCTTTAATTAAAGGAGTGGCAATAGTAAAGTAACTTGGTATACTACACTTTGATAATAGGTCACATGTACCCTATGTGTGGTTAAGGTTGTGCTACCAACATCAAGTTTCTTTCTTTATTGAAAAAATGTATTATATCATCTCTCACACAATAGATGGTCCTATATATAAATGTTGTTCAAATAGAAATTCTTTTATCCTTTATTTTTTATTATGTTTTTTTTTCCTTTAAAAAGAGTTTTCTCCTTTTCTTTACAAGAAACCCTTTTGTAATAAGTGAAAACCCATAAGGGTGTTTTTGAATAAGCTCAAGGACTAATCCTTTTTCTATATTTCAAGATTGTTTGTAAGGATAAAATCTTGAAAATGCATCCTAAAAACCGTTAGGTTTTCTTTTGGGGGTGGGGGGTTGGTTTGTGGGGCAGTGAGGAGGGTGTGGGGTAGGACAGGGGTTTGTGGCAGATCCTATATATATATATTAAAAATAAAAATCCACAATACAAAAGAAAAGGAGTACTATAAAGTAGAGAAACTCCAAATCAACAAAAAGAAAAAGCCTCACTATTTTGGGAATGTGTTTTTAGATTTTAACCCTTACAACCAATTTTGAAAAACTTTCCCTCTAGGGTAGAAAATTGGATATTTCATGAAAAGATTAACATTGGGTGAAGGGGGAGGAAGCTCTCACCTTGTTAATAGAATCAACATTATCAAAAGATATTATCTCTATATTATGACCAATAGCTGTAAACTAATTATTAACAGTTAAAATATCTTAAACATGTTGTTCATTCTAAAGATTTGGCATGTAATCACCTATAGATAGACTTCCTTGATGGTTGTTTATTATGAAACCTTCCTTGAAAACATATTTTGTTGAATAGTAGTAAAAGAAAAGGGTGGACTAATTATTGAAATATTAGTAGAAGAAATCATTACAAGATTTGCAACATCTATAGAAAAAGCCTTAGCAAGATTTATAACATTTACAAAAGAAACCTTAGTAGCATTTATAGTAGCTTATTGCTAACATGATTATATTACCTTTTTTCACAACATAAAGGAACATGAATCAAACATGTGATCCTCTCAATGACACTAGTGACATGATTTTGAAAGATTGTAATAACCAACCTTTTGTACATAATTAATTCTACCAACATGTAGAATAATTTCTCGATTAAGCAAATCAAGATCCACTTTAATCATATACTGAATTAAAAAACCACTAGCTAAAACAAGGGTTTTAGAATGTTTAATTGGCCTAATACAAGAGATAATAACCCTTTCAGCTTTTTTAAAAATTAATAAAAGATTCGGAAATTCAACAAAACAAGGAACCCTTAGAAATTCAAGAGATGATAGATTAAAAGAGGAAGTCTACCTTCAAATAATTGATAAAGCATGACAATGATTAAAAACACCAATATCAAGGTTCCTAGAAGTCATTGTCAAATCAATAAATTCTACTAGAAAAATGAGATTGATAAATAACAAGCATGGCCAGCATCCAAACCTCAATCTTAGTAAACCAAATTTAAATAATTCAAAAAACTTAAGAAATGAGATAAATGACCAAGAATTTGCACAAAAAATACCTTACAAAAATTTCCTGAGTAATAGATTTATATAAATCATTAGGCAATTCATAGAAAGGCAAAGAAGCTATGGTTCCACTTAAAGGATCACCTACTAAATCTAGTGGCATGGCACATAAAATCAATGTCATACCCTTTTTTGCCTTAAATTAATGTTGAAACCCTTGCTACTAAAATCATCATCACATCTCCAAAATGTCATCCCAAATGAGATAGCTTGTTGAAAAATCCTTAAATTATTTGTATTATTTTGTTAGGAAAAAATTTAGGTGTTTTTGCCCCAAAGCCACAATAGCTTATGTGTTTGGGATTTTCTTTTTCTAATTGCCAAAACATTTAGAAGCCTAAATTTTTATTTGCTAAAACATGACAACCATGTTTTTTATTTGTCAAAATATGACAACCCTTTTTCTTATTTGCCAAAATATGACAACCCTATTTTTGTATTTACCAAAACATGAAAACCCTATTTTTCTTATTTGTAAAACATGACAACTCTTTTTTATTTGCCAAAACATGTTAATCCTTTCTTTAGCAAGTTGGGCCCCTTCTCTTCCATTTATTGTCAATACCTACTATTCATTATTCACTTTGTAGCATTACATGGTTGTAAAACATACTAATGAGGACTAAAACTCCGCAAAAAAGTTGTGTTGTTGCAATGAATAGAGTTGGTTTTTAACTTTTTAATTTACTACTTCTATGCTTAGTGTAGAATTTGTAGCTTTGTTACTACACTTCTAGTCTTTTCTTTCTTACCACTTTCTATTCTCAGATACATGAGATCTTCTTATAAACCTAAAAATTTTTATTTTTTCTCATTATCTAGAAAGATGAATCTTCCTATTCTATATTGATGAGCAACGAGGTACCCCTACGCCCAACCATACAAATCATCGGCATTCACGTGCAATCCAATCGAATTCCTCAAACTTTAATTACCAAGTACACTAGAGCTAAATGGCGAGTTTGTGTTGTCTATTCATTGCCTTCCCAGTCTCACTTGTGAAATGCAAGTGTATAGTTAAGTGTGACTGAGGCATAAGATTTTTATCATTTTATGTTTTATCAATTTGATCACCTAAAACAATAATGAAAGTGAGAGTAATTAAATGCTAAGTGAACTATTTTTTAATCTAGCCTAACACAAGTAGCCATCCCCACTTCCTAGACACATCTTGAACTTTGTGTAAACACTGCTAGGTTGTCAAATGCTAACCATTTCTGATCTACCAAGTGTCACACATATGTTCGAAGGGTTCATGCTTATGTATTTTAATTAATTTCTTAATTAATCAAGATTAATTTCTGAATGAATAATGTTAAATGTGAACTGCATGAAATCACAATGTATAAATGCATAAAGAAAGAAAGTCTCAAGTGCTACAAGGATGAATCAAAGAGCTCATCTTTATTGCCAACACAATGGTGTGTTCAAGTACATCAATGCTTGAATAAAGATCCAATTACACTTAGACCTCCTATTGTAGACACTTGGAAAATATTCTAACTCTCAAATGAACAATCTATAAGAATTTTGCTACTTGACTAAACAAACTCCTCTCGAATCATGTGCCCAAGGGTTGTATTTAGAGGCCTAGGAATACCCCATGATATTGCATACCTAATATCGCATCTTGGGTCGCGATATCACGTACCTGATATTATGGCCAAACCAATATCGGATACTTGATATTAGGGCTCATGTAAAACATAATTCATCATACCCCCATGACTAAATGAAAACTCGTCCTCGAGTACAGAAGAAGAGGAACAAGTCCCTTACAGAATATATCAGGAGGTATGGAATGTTTGACTAACATGAAGAGTGATATAGAGGAAACAGACAAATACAGAAGTGCCCAAGCATACATCATTATAGTTGTGTACAAAATTGGGTGTTCATGAAAACAAGAAAGAACACCCATGGATCCAATGGACATCGAACCCCTCTTAGCAACAGAAGAATGAGGGAGAGGTAGAAGAGATCTAGCAGTCATGAACAATCTCCCATGAGTGATATTGCTACATCATCCTTGGTGAAGATAGTCCCACTTCCAATCCATGCTTTCCACTACAATCACAAAAAAATCAAGGATTAGTATGTAAAGTGTAACACATAGTGATTGAATACCTTGTCTTGTCAGTGGCTATACCTAGCTAAGTTGTGATCGTGGTAGATTGGTTGCTTGATAATGTTAGTGGTAAGACTAACAAATAGGTTAGGTAAGAGAAGCAGTCCATAAAATTCAAAAAATCTTAACACAACGAATACTGAAAAGAGGGTATAGAAATTCACAACAATAAAAAGAAAGAGTTCACTAAAAATAGTTGTGAAGATGCACACTATTGGATGGCATTGATGGGGTAAATAAAAAGAATTCGATTGTAAAAATGTTTAAGGTTAAAGAACTTAACTTAACCAAACCAAAAGATATGCAAGTGGGTCCTTCCCAAAGCAAGCAAGGCCTTTTATGCCCTTGCATAACTTCAAACCAAGGAGTTCATGGGCTTCATGGACGATTAATGGTTATAAAAGGTTAAGTAAAAAAACCCAAAAGTAACTGATTGAGAATCCTAACACATCAAACTAGAACATCGAATCAAAACATGAAACTAGCAGTGAGGTGAGACATGAAAAGCATAGATGGATGAGAGAGAAAATAGAATGAAGTTCTTAATTATGGTCACATGAAGTCCCTTGTGGAGTTTGTGATTAAATGACTGAGTAGGATCCATCCTTAGTCTAGACCAAAACCAACCACTTTCAATGACATTGCATCAACATTCGAAGACTAGTCCATCCCTTGAGACACAAGAATGTTTCCACAAAACAGCCATTGTTCCAAATTGGAGAAGAAGTAGGAAGTGAGAAAGGGCCTTAGTTAGGGGGGACAAGACAAGTCCCATAACCAATGCTTGTAGCCCTTTTATTTGGTCTAAGGGGTGTTCTTTAAATTGCCATATTTTTTTGTTTTTTATTTTTATTTTTTTTTGAATGGGAACCACACCATGCAAAGACCCATGCATTTTCACATTTATTTTATCCAAGGGGTGTGCTTTGAATCCTCATTTTTTATATAAGGACCACACCATGCAAGGACATATTTGACTTCCTATTGTGGAATGACAAGGAACAATGAGAAGTTCATGAGAACATCCCCGCACACAAGAAAATAAAAAAGCATAAAGAATACTGCATCCCTTTGAAGCCACACCCTATCCAAATCTTTGAATCCTTCCCAATTCTGAAAACTACACAAGTCACAAATTTATTAAATTTATATTAATGAAAAAGGGACTGCACATTTCCAAAACAAGGAAAACTATAGAGTGTGTGGATGGGTGGATAATGTGAACTCATTGCTTGTTACATGAAAAGAAACCATGTCCTAGTTGTCAGTAACGACACTCAAAATCAAAAACCAAATATCAACAATCAAATCACAAATGATACATATCATCATTGAGTAGCACATTACCATTATACCTGGTACCTTGTTAGCAAAAAGAGTATAAAATTACACCAAACATGAGAAAATATAAAAGAAAGTAAAATATATTCAAGAAATATTAAATATACTAATGATGGTGTAAAACAAAAACTAAGAAAAGATCAATGACTTGAAAAACAAAAAAAATGTAAAACAAAGAATATGAAAAACAAAAGGTTGTAAAAAAAAAGTTAAAAGACTAAGGAGCCACTTAAAGTGTTAGTATTGATGACCATCTCTCCCATGACTAAGTTGGAAGGAGGAGATTTTAAATATTGAATGTGGTTGTCCATCTTGTGAGGTGTTTGTTGAGTTGGTTGGCTTGGGCTCATGCAAAGGTTTCAGTTGTTGGATGTTGACTAATTGCTTCTTGTCTAGGATATCAGGTTTATATATGATCATGGCCCATGATGGAAAATTATCTTCGATAATATAAGGTCATTTCCACAATGTTTGAAAATTGGTTCATTGAGATACATGTGTGGGATTCCAGTACAGAACCTTGTCTCTTGGTTGAAACTTGACTTTTCTTATTTTGAGGTCATGACGTTTCTTGTTAAACACCTTATGCACTTCATTGGATGATAGGGCCAATAATCAATTTTCATCTAGCAAGTTGAGGTTCATTAATCTTTCCTTTTGTGCTAGACTTAGATCCATGTCAAGGTCATAGGCTATAGAGAGTGTACAAAGCTCAAATTGAATGGGTAGTGTTAGTAGTTTTCCATACATGAGCTCATAAGGAGAATAACCTATGGGAAGCTTCCATTTGAAGTGATAGGCACAAAGGGAATCATTTAGTTTGTTGCTCTAGTCCCTTTGGTACTTGCTAATAATGCATGTTAGAATTTTCGTAATCTCCCAATTAGTGACTTTAGCTTGACCATTGGCTTGAGGGTGATAAGGTTTTATGAGTTTGTGCTCAACAAGTGCTGCATAATTTTTTGGAAAGTGGCACCTATGAAATGAGTTCCATTGTCAGAAATTAATGCATGAGGCACACCAAAACTATTTATGATGTTCTATTGTACAAACCGAGTAGCAGTAGTAGATGTACACTTGGTAATAACTGCAGCTTCTACCCACTTAGTGCAATAGACAACTACGACTATTATATATGCATTTCTATTTGACATAGGCATGATGGGACCTATAAAGTTAATGCTCCAAATATCAAATGGCTTGAGAGGTTGAATCCATTGTTGTGGCCCCTCCATTCGAGTTGTCATTCCACCATCTCTCTAACAATGATGACAAGCGCAGACAAACTAGTGTGCATCTCTGAAGATTGTTGGCCAATAATATCCTACCATGAGGATTTTTATGGTCGTGCATCTCCCAGCATAATGGCCCCCACAAGGGCCTTCATGAGCATCCTAGAGAATGTGTAGTTGATCTATCTCAGGGACACACCAGCGTACCAGGCCATCAGGACATACTTTGTAAAGGTTCCTATTGATTTCCATGAAACGCTTAACCTAGTGAAGAAACTGTTGTTTCTTCTAGATGTCTAGCCCTTGTGGAAATTCTTGCTTGAGTGGATAAGTAAGAATGGCATCATACCATCTTGGTTCATTGGGCATTTCTTCATTAATAGCCCTTGCAAAGAGGTATTTCACATACAGGGGTCTAGACAAATGGTGCATCTTTCTTTGTTAATTCAACCAATAGCTTGGCAATTTTGGAAAAGTTCTTGATGAAGCATTGGTAGTAGCCAATATGACCAAAGAATGACTACACTGCTTTAACTATTTTTGCTTAATGATTTATGCCTTGGATGACCCTATATAGCGTAGCAAGGGTAAAGAAAGCAAAGTTTTCTTGAGAAACCCCACAGTTTTGACAAAAATTCAAGTTACATTGGCTGCTATGCCATGCTACGCTACATAGTGTAGCAAAGATGCGCATCAATAAAAATGCTCCAAAGGTTAGGCTGGCGTGCACCAAGGCTTTCAGCAAAAGCCAGTGACTCCAACACAAGTTTTCTATTTAAACAGGTGGCTACTTTGTGCTACACTACATAGCATAGCACAGCGTAGCAAGTAGCTATGCTACGCCAATGTGCTATGCTACATAGCATAGCACAACATAGCAAGCGGCTATGCTACTTCAATGTGCTTCATTTCTGCTTGCATTGTTGGCACACTTGATTCCAGCATCTCCAATTTTGACAACATGGTTGTAGCATAGCAAGTTCATGACCGACGTTGCATATCTATGCAATACGAGCATGTCAACATCTCATGGGGTCCATGACACATGGCATCTAGGCTTTATTTCTCACTTGCTCCTGGCCCTGTAAATACCCCAGTGAACAATGCTCAAGGGGTTGGCAATTTGGGTTGGTTTTTTGCATTGGTTGTTAGCGATTGGCTTTTGCATTGCCATTTTGTGGGTTTTCTTTTCCAGTTAGCATTTCACATCCAAAGAGTTGGCATTTTTGCACAGTTGGCTTTTAAGTTCGCATTTAAGAGCATAGTTGGCACATTTGGAGCATTCTAGTTATTCTTGAACTCTCAATGCACCTCTAGCATTGTATAACTTGTTATACACTTTTCATACCAGGTAAAGAATTAAACCCTCGACCTTGAGGTAGTGCATTTTATTACCTGAATTTACTTTGTTATATCTATATTGTTATCATTTTTTGCATTATTTCTTTCATTCTCGCATTTATTGATCATTGATTTTACCTCGTGTACTTTACACTTAAAACAATGTTTACGAAAGGTTAAGTTACACTAACTAAGTCTCTATCTAATCAACCAAACCATTCAGGGTGCCCTACTTACATTTTATCCAACATAGCCCTCGCAAAAATCTAGGGTTAAACTGTTCGCCTGGCAACCTCTCGGTGTTTCCAACCACCAATGTTTTCAATCGCTAAAGTTTTTGGTGCTAGAAGGAGGGCCTTTTGGTGCCCCTTTTTGTGTCTTGTGGGTGGTCCTACATGCTCTCTGTACCCCACAGTCATCAGCATAAACGTGACACCCTTGTGGTTGTTTACGCAACGTGTGGTACAGGCTAGTCACAAAGACAGTTCCTTTGGAACCCTGTAGGACGAAAAGCCTCTGATCACCTCTTGATCTCTTTGTTTTTCTTGCTCATAAACCACTTTCAGCCTTACGAAAATGATTTCCTCAACCAACATTGTTGCTACCTCAAACCTTGAAGTCCCTTTTTTAGTTCAGAGCACCATAGGTGCTGAGCAACCGCCTAGCTCAGTGTAAGCGCCACGTCGATCTCTCAGGATCCAAACCAATCACCTGAGAGCTTGGTATAACAAACCGAGCTTTACAATTTTCTTTACACTAAGGTCTAGGAAAATCTGCCCTTAGATGCCCATGAACTTAAAGATAAACATCACTTCGATTTCCTTTACTACAATGGTAGTGAATTTATCCCTACTCCTGGCATTGTCATTCCTCTAACCCAAATGTATCAGTGGATCTTAGATCATCTGGTACAAACAAGTAGGTCTAAGGAGTAGTGAGACACAGTGTCTCACTATGGTGAGGTGTTTTAGGATGGGCAAGATGACCTGGATTCCCAGTCCGAGGGTGGGGTTCAAACTAACCTTGCCACCATCCCTCCCATCCAATCTTTTTGGTAAAACCCGCTCTTCACTGCTACTCCATTTATGATTATGTCTACCCCGTCGCAACCCGCAGTTTCATCGGCCATAGGTAACCATGCCATGCCCTTGGCATATCAACATGCCTATTCCCCCGTCTCATTCCCAGGCACTATCCCCCCGCAATATGTTCCCCAATCCATTCCTTCATCGTACCATGCACCAATCACGGCTACCCTACCTTATGTCCACATAGTACCTACATCACAATTGCATACGGTTTTTTATCCATTTCAGCATCTACACCTGTTCCACCATCAGTGATGGGCCCACCCCCAACCATGTGGTGGATCCCATTCACTTCCCCCCTACTTTGCAACCTTCACAAATGTCCCACTACACTCACCACCAAAAGTACCAGGTATCACAAATAGTACAACCAAGTGCAGGATTGTGGTCTGCCCCACTGATCACACAAACGACTCATCCCATGGCACCACCAGTGGCTGCTACTCCAACAACACCACCCATTGGGTGGTGGACAACACAAGTAGCACCCTTCATAGGGGCCGCCCTAATGGCACCACCTATGAGCTAGGCCACTGCCCCTACCATGCCACTAATGGTGGCTACCCCTGTAGCTCAACAACCGTCTGCGTTGCCCCCGGGTCTGGATCAAGAATTTCAACTTATCTAGACCCTTACTGAAGAGGTTCAACGCCTCAAAGATACCGGTTCTAACACAATACAAGTCATGGATTTCTACCATGATGATCCCATCAGCCTGGCAATCCCCATGTTAACATTACACCCTAAGATTCCACTCCCCCACATCACAAAATACAATGGGGAGGGTGATCCCAACGCACATCTTGTAACATTTAGATCTAAGTCCCTTTCATTACAATAATGACCACATACCATCATCTGCGTCTTTGCTATGTCTCTGAAAGGTAAGGCTTTGGACTAGTACCACACACTCCCATGCTCTTCTATCTCAACCCTAGAGGAGCTACTAACTCAATTTGTAACTTGTTTCAGGTATAACTTGAGACCAGAGGTTATGCTAGATCAGTTAATGAGCGTGAAGCAAGATCCACTGGAATTAGTCCAAAAATTTATACAGTGGTGGAGCGCTACCCTGAATGAGATCCGTGAGCCTATCATGGAGGCCCATCTGTTGGCCATCTTTAAGGGTGCAGTGAATGACTTTATTAAGTCCAAACTATACTACCTCGCTCCACAAACTCTTAGTTAGGCTTTTGCCTAGACCAAGAGCATACAAGACACGGCTGAGGCAAGTAAAGATCTAGCCTATGTTGCATATAAGAACACGTATATAAAGAAGGACAAAGAGAAAGGCAAGGCTGTAATAGCCACAATGGCTGCTGTGGAAAACGAAGCCAAGCCTAATAACAAAAACAACAAAAAGGAGGCCACCAAGCCAACTAACCCCGCACCCAACCCAAGCAATGCCGCTCAACCCTCCACCTCGACACTCGAAGCATCCACCCTACCTAAGCCTAACTTCGAGTGTAAATATTTCTCTAAATACACCTCGCTACCTATTAAGACTTCAAAATTTCTAAAGCAATTACTAGGGAAAGGGTATATCCAACACAAGCAGATGTCAGAGGAAGCAACCACAAGGCATCAACGGTACTGTGAGCTCCTTAGGAACCCCTCCTTGGCTTTGCCCAATGAGCTGCCAATTCCTAATAATTTCAGGATGGAGCGATTCTATGACTACCATCAACTTTTTGATCATGATACAAATTACTCTTTGGTGTTTAAGGATGACATTCAAAGAATGATTGATCAAGGGAAGTTGGTTCTAGATGAAAGCAACCCCATGCATCCCAAGAATCAATCTATGCATGTTTACATAGACCCATTTAACACCAACAATGCTAGCTACATCATCAACACTATCAACATAGATAGTAATCCCAAACCATCTTAGCAACCATTTGTGGTTTGCGTGCCTCAGTGTGGTGCACCAACACCAGCAATGGCTAAAAAAACGCCACAACAACCATTTTTCCTAAAGGTCCATCCTTGGACATTCGCCCCTACACCTTCTGTAAACATGACCACACTAACACCACAAACACCATTCGTCATTAGGGGGCCAAACCACTCAACCATCCCTACCCCACATAAGACAGCACTACAGCCTTCTCATCTAAGGAAATGAGAAGAGCTTTTGATAGGTGAAGTGGAAACAAAACATGCCACCCCAGGTCCTTCCAAGCATACTCCTTCATCCTCTACATCTATGTTCACCTCTTCACCAAAAGCTAATGCTACTACATGCATGGGGTCATTGCCACCTCACCCAAAAGGGTCTGAACCCAAACCCAAAACTGTTCCTCCTTGGGAAATTTGTCTCCTGGGATGAATGGAAGAGAAAAAGGGTAGTAAATAATAGGAAG
The DNA here is from genome assembly GCA_015680685.1 of Gnetum montanum. Lineage (NCBI taxonomy): Eukaryota > Viridiplantae > Streptophyta > Gnetopsida > Gnetales > Gnetaceae > Gnetum > Gnetum montanum. Next base: position 434,296 of record MNCI01031359.1, read on the forward strand.
GTGGACAAGACCTTTTAAGTGCTCTTACTCAGGTCAAGTAGGCTCTAAAACAAAATAACACAATGTTGATCTTGTATGACTTGATAATGACTTCCATCGTGCACTGTGAGGCTCTGGTCTGCATATTAATGACAATACCAGTTGACGAGAACATGACAACAAAAGAGAAAGTAATTCATTCAATTATGTTTCCTTCTACACTTGGAGAACCATAGCCATACCAATTGACATTCTATGACGATTCCATTAGGGAAGACCCTAAAAAGGGTCAAGTGACTACAACACCTCTATTCATCACAATTTGGGTCAGCCAACATAAGATTTGAAGAGTACACATTGATGACAGGGTTGCTACGAATGTCATCCCATTCCCCATTGTGGATAAACTAGGTTTGGTAGACCAAATCAAATCCATGACAATGTCATGTTTAAAGTCATTCAACGGGGCATGGGTCATGGTGAAAGGCATTGTCCACATTGAATTTGTGGTAGGGGAGTAGTTTCCTACAAATGCAACATTTATCGTGGTGGATGAGATGCCTAGGTTTAACCTAATCTTGGGGAGGTCCTAGTTAGCCCAACTTAGGGTTGTCTCTTCACCCATACATCAAGAAATCCATCTACCCTATGCAGGGAGGGAGGTGGTGATCCATGATGATGAGGTGGAAACATAAGCAATAAACAACGTAGATATGGAGCAAGGTTTGGAGGTCATCACCTCTGAGAACGAGGTGCCTGTCTCTGTTAACACTAACTGTTTGACAAAAGAGCTGGCCCAACATGCTGGATCAGAAAATGAAACTACGTGGGATGAGTTGCCTTTTCAAGTGGAAGATGATGATGTAGAAGAATGCCACAGTAAAGCCTCTTGACCTTATGTCTCACCAAATCCATGATGGGTTAGAAAGCAGTTGCGTATAGCATGGAAAATCCACTACTTCCTACTTGGCTAATGTCTGTTATAAATTTTTTTCTTGTTTACTTCACATCTATTCATCTACACTAGGTGCCTAGCTTATTCTTTTAAAACATTCACATATCCTCCATTTACATCACACCGTGGCCTGTTAAGGCCTAAACCTAGTGAAATTTATTCTTTACTATTATCCGATGGCCCGAAATGGCCTAAAACTACACATGGCTTGCTAAGACCTAAAACTGGTAAAAAAAATTTCCATTTACATTGTCCCATGGCCCAAAATGGCCTAAAACTACACACGGCCCACTAAGGCCTAAAACTGGCAAACTCTTCTGATTGCATCACCCCACGGCCCACTAAGGCCTAAAACTGGCAAAATGGCCTGAAATGGCCCCATTTCGGGCCTAAGTCAGTGTCTATTGCAAATTTCTCCTTTTCAATAGCCATCCACCTCGGTGGCCCTAGAGAAAAGGAGGCAATGGCAGTCCCATCCACAGGGAAACTCACTTCCCATTTAGGGGATTCACTGATCATCACTTGTTGCATGAACTTTTCATAAGCCCCAGAAGCACCAATGACATCTAGGAACACTTCATTAGTATACAACTTAATAGAAGCATCCCAGTATTGCTTACGGTAGATGGCACATTCTAGTTTATACATATGCTTATGATTTTTCTAGGACTTCCCCCACTCGTAAACCCTTATACTATAATCTTTCTAGTCCTGGTTCTTCTGGGCTAACAAGTCCATTTACATTCGCCACTCAATTATTTCACATGTGGCCTCATTGTTGCATTGCACAGCTGTCCAATATCTCGCATAATTAATGATAGCCGTGCACCAACTGCCATCATTGGTATCTCGGGCTAGAAGGAACTCATTTCTAGAGCGAAGGTCTCCCACCTCAGTGGTCAAATTGTCCTTCTCTTTCTCAAACTTCTGGACCCATTTTCACAAGTCTTAATTTACACACTTGCACTCCCACAGGGAGCATGCCGAGTATAATGCGCATTTGTTAGCCTCGTCATATATGTGAAGAGGTACTTCAATCACTTTTAGTGGGAATGCAGGCACGACATTGACTTTGACTACTTGTTTCGAGTCCCACTTGAGGCGAGAGGTTGTTGACTGCACACAAAAAAGCATTAGTCACTGTAGCATAGTAAAGTTTAGCAATCCAAAAAGCCTAGCGTAGCAATTTAAAAAGCCTAGCATAGCTACTTCACTCACCCACTTCTGGATCGATCTACCTTAGATGGTCAATCATGTCGTCAACCACCCCCTACATGAACGCAAACTTATCAGGGGTCTCAGCCCATGGTCATAGGCGGATCGAAGAAGAGCCTGTAGTGTCAACAACGATGTCTTCCACATAACAAAACATGTTAGTTATGACCAAGATGATTTCAATAAAGTTGATGAGAAATGTGAATGATAGTGTAAGGCTTCTACACCACAAACCCTCAGGGGTGATAGCAAGGGGGTCGTCCATCGACATACTATTGAATATGTGGTCAAACTCACTAGCATCAAGTTGTAGCTCCCCTACTTGCTGACTTAGCAGCATGGTAGCATCCTTTGTGTTCATTTGATCCTTCAGCGTTGAACTACATTCAACAAAGGGATCATCAACAGAGGTCCCTTCCTGGTTGACAAGGGCCTCTTCTTTATTCGCTGGGGCACCTCTTTCCATGGCACCAGCATCTTCCTCATCCACAAGAGCATCCTTCTCATCAGTAGGGGAGTCCTCCTTGTTGGTAGAAGTGTCCTTCTCATCAACAGGAGCCCTTTCCTTTATGTTAGGAGCTCCTTTTTTCTTGATCGGGGCCCTTTCCTTTGCGACTGGGGTCCCTGCATCTTTATTAGTCACCCCCATTTTGGGGGCCATCACCTCTTCTCCTTCTTCTTCTTCTTCTTCTTCCTCTGCTAGCAAAGTGTGTTCACATTAGGAAAAAGCAAACCAACTTGAAATAAATGCTACATTGTGCTATGCTACCTAGCATAGCACAACATAGCAAGCATTAACCAAACAAACAAAACAAAAAATAAAAAGAAAAAGCATTTACCAATGGGAGGCTATATTCTGCAAAGCTTGAACCGCAGTTTTTGCCCCCTTTCTTTGTTCGCATGGTGAGGCTCCTCAACAAGATGAGACCTTTTACGCTGCATCTTAGTGGCCACCATCTCCATAATGAGGCATTTCCCCTATGATATGCTACCTATAGTAGCACAAGGAGCCTCTCCTACATTGTCTTGGCCACGAAAGTTGCGGGCCATCCAATCCCTGGTTGTCATTGAAAATGACTCCCCAATAGCTTCTAGGGGATCTTGGGATTGGGTGGTATGGAAGACTTGGAAAATCCAAGTTTTGGAAATTTGGTTATGATTTTGAGCCACCCAATCACCATTCTCATGAACTACCAAGAAGTCTGCGAAGCACCGCAAGCAAGCTACAATAAAGGCATGATGCACATTGAAACGGGATTCAAGCTTCTTACAAAGCTTGACCATTTTAGCCTGTAGACCTTTGCAAAGATGCTTGACCCAATTGTAAGGGGCCCCCTATTTCATGACCTCTCTTAGTATCCAAGCTTGCTCGATTTCAATGATTTTTCCTTGGGAGAGTAGCTTGGGGAAAGCACGGGCACGAAAGACAGGGTAGACTGTTTTGGCCACTCTTAGCGTAGTTGCTTCAATATGGATCCCCTTGCAGCCCTTCTCTACCCCTAGCCACTCCTCAATGTCCCCCTGATGGTTTGCCTTCTTTTTTATCTTTACTCCCATGGGGAGACCATTAGAAGGAACACTGAAGAGATCCACGAATAGTTGGTCGTTAACCTCAAGCACCACTAGCACACTGTGGACACGTGTGCAGAAGCAGTCTACTCTCTCGAAAAAGGAGTTAGTTAGAATAAGCATCTTGGCAGCAAGGATGCTTGGGTTCATGGCCAAGAACAATTCCATGAGCCCAGCATCCCGAAGGTTGTTGACGAGTGATTCTGGGGCCCTGTTGCAAAGCCAACATTGGGTCTTGTCTACCTCCCCATACTTGAAATAAATGTTGGCCTCGTTATGCCTAGAGGTGATCACGGTGACCTCCTGGGATTTCTTAGCTATTGTAGTAGGTTACAAAAAGAAGAAATAAAAATAAAAATAAAAAAAATAAAAGAAAAAATGAAACAAAACTTGAACATGTAAACATGAACTCACAGTCTAGCATACCAAGTTTGAACGGTGACGAGAATGGTGGGAGATCCACCAACACCTCTTCAACGATGATCGGCCTAAGGGATGCCCAATCCTCATCCAACCAACTGACCTCCTTACACCTCTTGTAAAACTGAGAATACCGAGTTGGATAGGTTTTGTACTCACCCCTGCATTGGCCTATCATGCTAGCGCGCATATTCCCAGAAGAAGAAAATTCCTGCAGTGCCATCTGTGCCAAGGCCAAGGCATCAGTATCACCATGAAGCCCACTCTTGCCAATATAAAACATGGTAAAACATTAATAGTGTGTGGCCAATGCATGATATGCTAGGAAAAAATCCTAGGAAAAAATGTTTTATTACATTATGCAATGCATGATATGCTAGGAAAAAATCCTTTGACATACAAAACGATTCACGCTGCACTATGTTAAACACGTGTTGCGCTGTCAAATCATGCGTGTGGCCAAACCCTCAGGGTCGTATGCTACACTATTCACATGCTAGGTTACCAAAATCACCTAAACCTCTATGGTGAGGTAGTTATGGAAATGGTGGTCTAGGTAATATTGCATGCAACCTTAGCATAGCATCCATACACCCATTGCGGCTAAATCGACAATAGTGGCGGTGTAACGGCCAAAATGGCAACCAAAATGGTGACAAAAGATGCGGATTTCAAAACAAAAAAATAGAGAGAAGAGACAATAATAGCAATAGGAAAAAAAAAGGTAGCATAGCAACTTATTGGGTCAATAGAGTCTCCTCTCATACTACAATGCGTGCCTATGACAGATGCCCTAGTGTGTCTTTCACCTCGTCTACCTTGGCGAGCACTAGGTGTTTGCGTTCTCTTTTAGGTGCCATCGTCTCGATTGCAGATTCTGTCTTAGTCACTATGCTAAATCACCTTGCTCTTTGTCAATACAACCAGTCTACACTCTGGATATGGGCTCTACACTCTTATGTTGAAAATGACAAGTTTACCAGGGGTAAACCCCTATTTATAGCCAACATGGTGAAAAAGAACTTACCATCTTCACACCTCGATTAATGTGGGATGTTTTGTACAACGTAGCACTCTTGCCATAGTGTAGCAGCATTGTTTGCATCATAGTAGGTGGGCCTGATCAAAAAATTCATCCCACCTTAAACTAGCAACTTACCTTTGCAAGAATAGCCTATTAGCAGTCCGTAAAGACCTTAAACTAACAGTTCTTACCTTTGCAAGCATAACCTATTAGCGGTCCGCAAAGACCTTAAACTAATAGTTTCTACTCTTACAAACCTAACTTGTTAGCAGTCTGCAAAGATCTTAAACTAACAGTTATGACTCACGGTTTGATAAAGTTAGCGGTCCGCAAAGACCTTAAATTAGCAGTTTTATCCTTCTGCATCTAGGTGGTTCACCACAACCTTAAACTAGAAAATTGCAAACTTTGTATTATAGTTGACAATTATTTAACCATTTCATATTTCATCGTTGCTTTGCAAACATTTACTATGCGTCATTGCTACAAACAGGTATCACTTGACTTGGCATTTATCTTATTATGGTAGGTTGAGCAAGAATGGCTATGCATCATGGTCTATCTTCGCCTCTAGCCTTGACAAGTCCACATGGCAAGCTTATAAGACAACTAAACCTAGAATCAATAGACTAAAAATTATCCACCGATAGCACTATAGCATCCTTAGAAACATCCCAAAACTAGCCCGAACATCTAGTCCAAGCCTTAGATTTAGAGATTGAGGATGTGACCAAGGACCCTCTTATTGAAACTCCTGTGACTACATCTAGGGGGAAATAAAAATGTTAAAACTTAGCTCCCTCCTAGGTTCACAAACACATAAATATGTATCCAAGATCCTGCAAGACAACATCAAAGTATTCAAGTCTTATAACAACATGATGAGCTTAGATCCAAGGCTTATACAGCATAACATTGTCTTAGATCCATGTATGAAAGTAGTTAAACAAAAGGCTTGGGAGGTTAAACTAGAGATCGCACTAGCCATACGCGACGAAATCACTAAGTTGTATTAAGCTAGTTTTATCTGGGTAGTTGATTACTCAGAATGGGTGTCAAACATCATTGTAGTTTCTAAGAAAATGAGAGGAATATGAATCTGTATATACTTCCAAGATTTGAACAAAGCAACGATCAAAGATGACTTCCCACTGCCAAGTATTGATCAACTCATCGACACTATGACTGGTCATGCTCTACTATTTTTCATGGATGATTTCTCTAGCTACAATCAAATTTGTATTAATCCAGAGCATTAGTTAACAGCTTTCATGACCCCATGGAGTACCTTCTGTTACACTATGATACCCTTTGGACTCAAAAATGCCAAAGCAACCTACCAAAGAACCATGACATACATCTTTAGTGACTACATCCTAGAAACACTAAATGACCATGTGGATGACATAGCGGTCAATTCTAAAGAGGTTTCTGATCATCCCAACAATATAGGTGTAGTCCTTAAACACTACCAGATGCATGACTTACGCTTCAATCCAAAAAAGTATGTCTTAAGGGTAAGAACCAAATGCATGTTAGGGTTTGTAGTATTAGAGGTTGAAATACGAGTGGACCCTGATAAAGTTAAGGCCATCATTAACCTAGCACCCCCTACTAGCCTTAAAGAATTGCACAGGTTGCAAGGTAGAGTATAGTTCATTAGAAGGTTTATAGCAAAGTTGACTGACAAGTTACACCCCATGCAACACTTACTAAAGAAAAGGGTTAACTTCGAATGGACAACACAATGCCAACAAGCCTTTGATGACCTAAAGAAAGAGCTTTTACACCTCCCAAATGTTTACGCACCATAGAGGAAAAAGCATTTCTACATCTACCTTGCCACCTCAGACACGTCTATCGCAGCATTGTTATGTTAGAAAATAGATGACGGCTCTGAGATTCCAGTGTATTACTTGAGTCATGCATTGATAGCATATGAGGTGAAATACAATGAGGTGGAAAGAAATTGCCTCGCCCTAATGTTTGCATTAAAAAAGTGGAGGCATTATCTGTTTCGTAGCAAAGTTAACATTATTTGCAAAAACAATGTACTCTAGGCTATCACGAACAATCTATACGAGAGTAGCAGGATAGCCTGGTGGAAATCCATAATAGTAGAATTTGATCTACATTATGTGACCCAATCATCAACAAAAGGTTAAGCTATAGCTATGCAACTCACGACCTCACTGTTGACAATCAGGCAGCCATAGAACTCGAATTCCTTGACGAGCACGTTAGCACCATCAATGCTGTCCCATTACATCTTGAGGCTACTTTACATTTCGACGGTGCCTTGACTACACAAGGAGGTAGTGCAGTTTCTATCATTACATTTCCCTTTGGGGATATTCAATGTTTTTCTTATCTTTTTACATTCCTTTGTACGAGCAATGTGGCAGAGTACGAAGGACTCATCAGGGGCCTCTTAGCAACCCAAGCATTAAAAATTCAACATCTAGCTATTCGTGGTAATTCACAACTCATTGTCAATCAAATCACTGAGATCTATGCCTACAAAGCTATCCATTTGCAACCCTATTATGACCTAGCCAAAAGTTTGCTTAAACAGTTTGCAACAATAGACGTTCAACACATGCCATGCAATGAGAACACCGTAGCAAATGCCTTGGCCACCCTAGCATTAAATGTGCCACCACACTTGTTCGCAAGTTTGCTAGCTTCAATAACTAAGTGCACGGAGCGTATCGCTCAAGTGGTACATGTTGCCTCTATAAGCGCTACTAATACCCAAGAGTGGTATGCCAACATTAAAGCATATCTGCAACATGGATGACCCCCACGTGAATTGACATCTACTCAAAGGGATGTAATTCACAAGCATGCTCGGAAATACGTACTCATGGGATACAACGCCTTATGCAAACCCTTCTTTGATGGGATATTGCTAGCATGTGTAAATGAGGGAGAAGTGCAAAAGATCTTTAATGAAGTCCATGAAGGACTGTGCGGTGGACACATAGCCCCTAGGGCCATGGCAGCAAAAATCAAATGCCTAGGGTATTATTGGCCATTTCAATAATGGGGACTAGACATTATAGGACCTATCACACACCACCACTAAGTACTTTACAAAGTGGGTTGAGGCTATTCCACTTAGGAAGACTACATCTCAACAGGTTTTCCACTTTATATTGGATAACATAGTGACAAGGTTCGAGCTTCTCATGACTATTGTGATAGACAATGGGCCATAATTTAGTAGTACGGAAACCAAAACATTTTGTAGCAACCTTGGCATTAAGCAATCCTTTTCCTCATCATACTACCTGCAGGAAAAAGAATAGGCAGAAGCTATGAACAAATCCATCATCAACTTGCTCAAGAAAATTCTTAACAACAGCAAGAGACGATGGCACGAGAAAATCCTCTATGTGCTATGGGCTTACAGAACAACGTCCAGAATGGCAACTGGTAAAACTACTTACAGTCTTATTTATGGATCTGAAGCAGTGTTGCCTCTTGAGCTATAGGTACCATCACTTCAGATGATCCTGTCAAATGTTGTGAGCGAAGCCCAGAATAATGAGTTAAGGATTATCGACCTCAACTCCATAAAGGAGGAGCGTGCACAAACACTTGGCCACATCGAGCAATATCAGGATAGACAACGACAGAAGCATCATGCAAACCTACATCAATGGCCAATAAAAAAGGGATACCTCATTCTCAAGGTTTTCTGTGAACATGTTAACAAGTTCTTAGCAAACTGGGAATGTCCATTCATGGTCATGAAAGCCTATGGAAATGGAGCCTTCAAGCTGGTAGACATGGATGACAAAGAGTTCATGAATCCTATGAATCACATGTATCCCAAGCCATACTACATCTGATGTGTAAGCAAGGTACAAAAAACATCCACTACAACATAAAACTGGCAAAGCTCATCTTCTACGATGTAAAACTAGCAAGGATAGTCCACTATGACTATAAAATGGCATAATGATAGTCCGCTACGACTATAAACTGGCACACAGACTGTTCTCCATGATGTAAAACTGGTAAAGCATGTCTGCTATAATGCTAAAGTAGCACATACAGTCCACTACAACCTTAAACTGGCCCATCCACCATCTGCTACAATGATAAACTAGCACAACAGTTTGCTGGGAAATTAAACTAGCATAGTGGTCTACTAGGACCTTAAACTAGCATAGGGACTGTCTGCTACGATGATAAACTAGCACAGCGGTTTGTTAGGACCTTAAACTAGTACACCACGGTCTGTTGGGACCTTAAACTAGCACATCAGATAATCTACTAGGACCTTAAATTGGGTTCATGGCACAACGTCCTCAGCATGCATCCATGACTCTATAAGCAAGCGAGCATGTATAGTGCCAACATAGGGTGGGATGTTGCAGTTCCAGAATGCATTTCACGATGCCAATAAAACACCCTTTGGAATATATGCAACGCCACTACCCCTAGCATCTTGCTGATCCTCTCGAGATGTTATCTGACATCTTGCTGACCTTCCAAAGCTATCACCAGCATAGCCCATCGCCTTAGCAGTAGCTTCCATTGTTAGCACCTACTGCTGGAGTCGCAACACTATTGTGGCCCAACCACAAGGTTGCTACACTCCAAGCCCCACCATCGCTTGGGCCCAAAAGACATTCAGCTATTGGGCATCTCACCTTACAATTGAACTACGTAATTTTTTCCTTGGGTGGGGACCGCTGAGCACTCGCATCACCATAATTCCTAGCTGCCTTAGTACAGACTCCTCCATGCTGATACTAGAACCATTGCTGGCCTTTCTAGTTTGAACGTCAAATGCCTCAACAACAACATCCATTGCTCCAGCAGCATCCAAATCAAGCAAGACCTTTACCTTCATTTTACTTAATGGTTGTTTCTTCTGGTTTTCTCTCTACTGTGTTTGTAGGATATGTGCCAGAGGGGTGTCAGTCAAAGGTGCGTTTCTCTAGGATGGCAGGACACTACATCGTTACAAGGTGGTCATCCTGAATAACTTGGCTACTTGGGAGTGCACATCCTATCCTCCCCCTTAACCTCCTTTACCTCATTCCTTACACCCGTAATTATCCTTCTCATACCTCTTTTATGAATTTTCTCAATGCCTATAAAGCCCTTCCATATGCTCAACTGCAAAGTCCATGATGTGCGTAATGCAACTCATCACATGGGAAGAATCTATAGGTAGGTTAAATCCCCATGTGGATGTAATGCAACTCATCCTAGAAAAGAAACACCTGTCCTACAACAACAAGGTTGTTTGCAAATGAAAATGGAAAAACAACAAAAGAAAAACGTAAAAGAGCAAAAGCTTGAAAAAAGTGCCCAAAAAAATGGCACATCAACTGTTTCGCAATGATCGTCTCTAAGCATTTTTATGAGAGGTTAGAAGCCTGAAAAAGAAAGATTCCCATGCATATTAACTCCCTCACAAGCACTCTGACGAGGGACCACATTGCTACATCTTTCCCTTCTTGAAACTATCCTCGCAGATCCACCCTTTTCCTTTCCCTACATGACTATCCTGGCACTTTCAAGCATAGCTAAGTGACATCTTGACAATTACTGAGGAGCGATGTTAGCATCTTGTCTATCATGGTGTTTCATATTCTTTGTCAGCGTCTCTCGGGCCCATCCTCCAGACGTCAACAAAGAAGGGCCAATGAAACACCATAAAATTTTGAGATCCTCTTGCTTCACCAAGGTCTTGGAGTTTAGGCAGGACTTCCACAAGTGTAGCATCATGAAATTTTGGCAAAAACATATAGGCATTGAGGTTAGACTATTCAGTTCAACAAGTTTTCTACCTCTAGAGCTAACAAGCCCGATGGACTCTCAGCCTGCCCACTTGGATAATTCACCTAGTTGTTAGTATACTCAGAAACTATGCTAGGAGTTGTCAACGATATTCAAGATGGACAAAACAGTTCGATAATTTTTCTAGTAGAGAAGTCTGCTACGCTGCACAACATAGCAAGCCTTTGAAAAATAAATCAACTATCTAAATACAAGTTTTGGCAAGATTTTCGCGCAAGGCAAAGTTAGAATCCAGCCCAACATAGGGTGCTACGCTATGCTATGCTATATAGCGTAGCACAGCGTAGCAAGGGCACAACAAGCAAAGTTTTCTCAAGAAACCCCACAGTTTTGACAAAAATGCAAGTTACATTGGCTGCTACGCCATGCTATGCTACGTAGCGTAGCATAGCATAGCAAAGATGCGCATCAATAAAAATGCTCGAAAGGTTAGCCCGGTGTGCACCAAGGCTTTCATCAAAAGTTGGTAACTCCAACATAAGTTTTCTATTTAAACTGGTGGCTACATTATGCTACGCTACATAGCGTAGCACAACGTAGCAAGTAGCTACACTATGCCAATGTGGTACGGTACATAGCATAGCAAGTTCACGACCGACGTTGCATATCTACATACTACGAGCATGTCAGCATCTCATGGGGCCCAAGACACATGGCATCTAGGCCTCATTTCTTGCTTGCTCCTGGCCCTATAAATACCCTGACGAATAATACTCAAGGGGTTGGCAATTTGGGTTGGCTTTCTGCATTGGTTATTGGCGATTGGCTTTTGCATTGGCATTTTACAGGTTGGCTTTTCCAGTTAGCATTTCACATCCAAAGAGTTGGAATTTTTACGTAGTTGGCTTTTAAGTTCACATTCAAGAGCATAGTTGAAACATTTTGAGCATTCTGGTTATTCTTGAACTCTCAATGCACCTCCAGTGTTGTATAACTTGTTATACATTTTTCATACCAGGCAAAGAATTGAAACCTTAACCTTGAGGCAGTGCATTTTCTTACCCGAATTTACTCTATTATATCTTTATTGTTATCACTATTTGCATTATTTCTTTCATTCTTGCATTTATTGATCATCGGTTTTACCTCATGTACTTTGCACTTAAAACAACATTTACAAAAGGTTAAGTTACACCGACTAAGTCCCTATCTGATTGACCAGACCGTTCAGGGTGCCCCACTTCCATTTTATCTAGCATGGCCCTTGCATGGATCTAAGCTTAAACTGTTCACCCGGCAACCTCTCAGTGTTTCTAGCCACCAATGTTTTCAGTCACTAGACTTGGATGCCTTGAGAAGAAGCGAGTTCCATGCATTACATATAGTAATAATGGGTGCAATTACATGTAGAAAATATAGTTCATTGAAAGTACATTCATCAAAGCATGTAGCCAATGTGCATAAGAAATTGATATTCAAAGGTGCATGTATTCAATAGCCACAAAATAGAAGAGCATCCAATGGCTAACAACTAACTCTAATAGCAACACATTATACATGGAACCCTCTAAGAGCCTAACATATGCCTATGTCAAAGGTAAGAATGAACTTGAGCAAGTTCATAACCAACTCTTTGATGATGAACATGATTATACCTTTTTAGGAGAGTTGGAAATCCCTAATAATTTCAAGCAAGAGCCCCTAAAGTTAAAAACTCTACCAATCAACATGGAGTATGCATTTTTAAACAATGGCAAGCTAGCCATAATCAATGTAAATCTTGCTCCCAAACAAAAAGGCAAGCTATTGACAGTGATCAATAAATGGCCAACAGCATTTGCTTGGTCATATCTTGAACTAATTAGAATTGATCCAAGGGTATGCCAGCATCACATTTACACTAACTTGACCATGAAGACAAGAAGGCAGCCACAAAGGCAACTAAACCCTAAGTTGAAGTAGATCGTTAATGAGGAAATAGAACAGCTTCTCAAGGCAAGGTTCATCTATCCCATCACAGATAGTGAGTGGATTAGCCCACTCATAATTATGCCAAAGAAAGATGGAAAGTGGTAAGTTTGCATTAACTTTGGCTATTGAATATGGTAGCCTTTAAAGATCATTTTCCATTGCCATTTGTGAACCAAGTGTTGGACACCAAATTTGGGAATTGTTATTATAGCTTCTTGGATGGTTATAGTGGCTACATCAAAATCTAGATTACACTTGAAGATCAGGCCAAAACAACATTCACAAGTCCCTGGGGGACTTTTGCATATTGTAAGATGTCATTTAGTCTATGCAATGCCCTTGCAACATTTTATTGTCTAGTCCTTAGTATTTCTCAGTAGTAGATTGGTAGTAGGATAGAAGTCTTTATGGATGACTTTTCTACCTATGTTGCTACATTTGAGCAAGCCCTAGATCACCTTGAGCAAGTACCGAAAAGATGTGTTAAAATAAACCTTAGGATCAATTGGTAGAAAAGCCATTTAATGGTCCAAGAAGGCATAGTACTGGTACATAGAATTACATAGGTAGGGATTGAGGTAGACTTGGAAAAGATAAGGGTCATCCAAGGAATCAAATGCCAACTAAAGATAGTCAAAGACATTTAATCATTCCTTGGACACACTAGCTACTACCAGCGATTTATAGAGAATTTCTCTAAGATTGCAAAGCCATTAGTTGAGCTTACAAAGAAAGTTTCTCCATTCATCTAGACTAATAAGTATGAACACACATTCCAACAGCTAAAGGAAAAACTTGTAGAAACTCCAATTCTACGAGCACTAGATTGGTCTAGACCATTTTACATAATGACATATGTATCTAATTATGTCTTAGAAGCTATGCTTACACACTTATAACATAAGAAATGTCCATATTATATCCACTACATGAGCCAAAGCATTGTGGGTGCACAATTGAATTACACCACAACTGAGAAAGAACTAATGGTAGTGGTGCATGCTTTTGAAATGTTTAGGCACTATGTGCTTGGCTATAAGGTGTTTATGCACACAAATCATAATGTCATCCACTTCTTAATGAATAAGTCAATAGTGATCCCCTGTATCATACAGTGGATCATGATCTTGCAGGAATTCAATCTCACAATGGTACATTAGAAAGGGACTGAGAATGTGGTCACTAACCATCTCTTTCAGTTAAGATGGAATAATGAGGAGGAGGGTCCACTCTCTGATAAATTTTTAGATGAACTCCTCTTTACAAGAGTAATATATGAACAAGTGCCTATAGAAACAACATGGTATGATGGCATCCTCACTTACCTTCTCACTCAAGAGATGCCACAAGATCTAGACTTTATGAAGAAATAATAGTATCTTTATCATGCTAAGTACTTCATGGAAATCAACAGACACCTTTACAAGGTGTGTATCGATGACCTAGTTTGTTAGTGTGTCCCTGATGTAGATGAATTATGTGTTCTCCAAGTTGCTCATGAAGGCCCTTGTGGAGGCCACTATGCAAGGAGATGCATGACCATAAAAATTCTGATGGTAGGATACTATTGGCCTACAATATTTAGGGATACCCACCAATTTGTCTGATGTTGTGAACACTAGCAATGAGATGGTGGGATGGCCACTCAAAGGGAGAATCCTCAATAATGGATTCAACCACTAGAGCCCTTTGATATATCGACCATTGAAGTCATGGGTCTCATCACATCCATGTCCAATGGAAAGGTTTACATCATCGTAGTAATCGACTACTACACCAAATGGTCAAAATTAGTAGCTGTCACCGACTGTACATCATTCACTGCTACTCGATTCATACAAAAATGTTATAAATAGGTTTGGGATGCAATGTGCACTAATTTTTGACAATGGAACCCATTTTACAAGTGCCACTTTTCAAAATTTGATGCAACACTTGGGGGTTGAACAAAAATTAACAACATCCTATCATCCCCCAAGCCAATGGTCAAACAAAGATAACTAATCAAGAGATCACAAAGATTCTAACAAGAACTATCAACAAATATAGAAGAGACTAAAGCATAAAACTCAACAATGTCCTTTAGGCCTACCTCTCAACATGGAAACTCTCTATTGACTACTCTTCCTATGAGTTAGTATATGGGAAACTTCCAATGCTCCTAATTCAATCTGAGCTCCATACACTCTTAATAGCCTATGAACTAAACCTTGACCTAAGTCTAGCACAAAAATAAATATTCATCGCCCTAAACGTGCTAGATGAAAATCAATTAATGGTCCTATCTTTGAATGAAATGCACAAGGCATATAACAAGAAACGTCATGACCTCAAAATGTGGAAAGTAAAATTTCAACCTAGAGATAAGTTTCTCTATTGGAACCCCATACACATACCTTAAAAAACAAAGTTCCAAAAATTGTGGAAGGGACCTTATATAATTGATGAAACCTTTTCTTCAGGGGCCATGTTAATCTACAAACTTGAGAGCCCAAACAAAAAGCAATTGACCAACATCTAATAAGTGAAACCTTTCCTTCAAGGGCCATGTTAATCTACAAACTTGAGAGCCCAAACAAAAAGCAGTCGGCCAACATCCAACAAGTGAAACCTTTCCTTGAGCCAAAGCAAGCCAATGCAACTAATACCTCATCGAATGAAAAATCACACTTTATATTCCACATCTTCTTCTTTCAACTTAGTCATGGGGGAGATCGCCATCCATGCTAACCATACATGTGGCTCCTTAGTTTTTCACTTTTTATTTTACACATTTTTGTTTTACACTTTGTTGATTTTTACCTCTTTTTGATTTTTCACTCTATTAATTGTCTGAATTTTTTTTTAAAAAAATTGTTAGTATGTTTTATATTTCTTGAATATTTTATACTTTTTTATACATTTTACTTTACTTTATTTTTTGTGTGACTTTTCATTATTTTTGCCAATAATAGTGCTTTATTACCATAGAACACAATGCCAATGTTATTGTTTTCTAATGGTGATTTGTGCTTAATATTTTGATTACTAATGTTTTGTTTCTATTTTTGAATTCTAATGTTGAATGACAAAGACATGGTTTATTTTTCATGGAGCAGGCAATGACTCCATGACATCCATCCATCCACATACTCTATGGTTTTCCTTGTTTTGGAAATTTAAGGTCCCTTTTATTAAATAAACTTTTAATAATTTGTAACCTTGGTATTCTCCAGAATTGAGAATGATTCAAAGGTTTCCACTGGGTGTAACTTCAAGGGGACTCAATACTCTTTGTACTCTTCTGCTTGTTGGAGTGCATGAGTGTTTTCATAAACTTCTTACTACTCCACATCATCCAATACCAGGAAGCTGACATACATATTTTCATGGTGTGGTTCCCATCGAAAGAAAAAACAACTAAATAACAAACAAAAAAAACATGATGGAAATTCAAAGCATACCTCTTAGACAAATAAATGGGCTACAAGCATTGGTTATGGGACTAGAAAGACATGTTACCCATGCCTGAAGATCCCCTCAAACTAAGGCCCTCTATCACTTCCTACTTCTTTATTCTTCTCTTTATGGAATGGTGCTTGTTTTGTGGGAGTACTCTTGTATCTTGAGGGGGTGGATCAATCTTGGATTGATGATGCAAAGTCACTAAAAGTGGATGGTTTTGATCTAGACTAAGGATGGATCTTCTTAGGTCATTTTAAACACAAACTTCACAAGGGACTTCTTGTGACCTTGATTTGGGACTTCATTCCATCCTCTCAATCATTCACTTATGTTGTCCATCACTTACCTCATTTCTAGTTTCCATGTTATGCTCAATGTATTAGTTTGAGATGTTATAATTCTTGGATAGATTATTTCGAGTTGGCCTTAACTTTTCATAACCATTAATTGAGTGTGGAGCCTACATACTCCTTAGTTGAGGTTATGCAAGGGAAAAAAGGGCATGTACCTACTATGGGGAGGACCCACTTGCATATCTCTTGGTTTGGATAGTTAAGTTCTTTACCTTAGACATTACTTCAATCATATCTTTCATGTGCCTCATTATGCATCCAACTGTGTGCTTCTTAAAATTTCATAAAATTTCATACTGCAACAATTTTCTAAACTCCCAAACCCTCTTCTACTATTTTCATCATGTTCATGGCTTTTTGGACTTCCATCAAAACCCCATTTCACTCAAAAAATCCTTGCATTTTCAAAGTTTCCTAAAGTTCAATAGTTGCATCGACTAGGCCTGGTTGACATAATTAACCCTGTCGATGGGGCCTTGTCGACTAGGCCCCATTGACACAACACAAAAAATCTATAAATACCACTGGACACTTTAAAATTTCTATCATTTTCTTCACAAAAAGATAGGAATTTTTGCCATTTTTCAAAGCCCAAAACCTTCCAGAGCCTATGACTTTCCAATGGTTTGTCCAAATCACTCCGTTCTTTGATCTTGCAGCTACCAATGGTAAGCTCTTAGTTGTGGGGGTCACAAACCTTAAGGTTTTTGAAAATTTTGGGTTAATGAATATAATGATATTAAATCATCAATCTTTAAGAGTTTAACCCTTTCAAAAACCTCTAGTATGACTATAATCACTTATTAACATTAAAATATAAATAAATTAATGATTGTAATTGATCAAATCAACAATAATCACAACTTAGCTAGGTGTAACCTTCCTAATGAGATAAGGTATCTCAATTCTTTCAAATTACACAATAATTGCTAACCCATGGTAATGTTGGGATTATAGATGGCACCAAGATCAAAATGACTGCAGGAGGAAGGACCATCTCAACAAAGGAAGAAATGACCTAGAGCTAGAAGGGGCTAGCAAGAACAAGCCTAGGAACAAACAAAGGAAACCCATCCAATGGAACCTCTTCGAGAGGAGTCAAAAATGGAATCAGTTTGACATATTCCCAAGGAAGAAGTTACAACAGAACACTCATGGTGAGGAGAGGCACCAAGGCCCATACCAAGACTTGAGGTCACACTAACACAAGCCTACCTTGACACAATTAAGCCCCATTATGTCCAACTCTTAGTTCTCTAAGAATTGAACTTCAAGCCATTCTTAGAGAATGCTCTAGTAGAGGTAAAGACATAGTTATAAACCTCTTCCATCTGGCTAATCATCACTTCTAGTGGGAAGTGGTACATGGAAGAAACATACCTCTTTTGGAACAATAAAAAATCAACTTCCACTATGAGAATCAAGGACATTTAGGTGTCCTACTTGGTTGAAGCCATTGTGTAGGATCTTAGGTCACCTAATTCTAGGACACAACTAGGAGAACTTTCTATGAAAGCTAATCAAAATATGAAAGTGAAGTGGACACAATAGTGTTACAGGATTCACAGCAAGGAGTTTAGCATGCTCACACAGGAAAAGTGCATATACTTCAAGATAGCAGCCTATCATCTTAATTTGATGGTGATGCCTTGTAAGGTGTTTTCCTTCTCCACCCAAGCATGTGCTACTCTAAGTAGAAAATTCTTGACAAACCTTCCACAATTAATCTATCTAAAGATAGAAAAGAGTTTTAAAGTGAATGAATGTGGAAGGAAAACCTTGCCCTTCCCATGTATTATCAGAAAACTTTGAAAATGGTAGGGATAGTCCACTACCATTGAGCGTACACTATCATTGAGCACTTGCATAAAATTTGGAATACTCCCATTGCCTCTTGATCCAAAATGATGAAGGACAAGATGTCTACCATGTCTAAAGAAGAGGAGAAACAACCACCACCTCCATCACCTACTCAGGAAACAATGTTGAAAGCATGAACTACCATTGAGCACTTGCATAAAATCTAAGAGTAACTCTTGCAATAGTAAGAGCATCAAGGAAGAAAAAGTGGGAGAGCTCCATCTATGTATCGACCTACTATGAGTCACCTCAACGAAGTGGCTAGAATAATTAGTCAAATGGAGAGAGGTGGATTAATATTTTGAGCCCAATGAATGCAACTACCCACAAGGTCAAATCCTAGTTCCCAAGAGGTAACATGATCTCTCTCTCAACATCATTTATTCCCAGAAATCTCTAGGAATGCTACTTCCTTTTCGATGTGCTTGGAGGCAGACAAGGGGGTAACTGTACTGGTGATCTAGCACCAAGTGTGGGAGACAACTATAGAAGTAATTTTTGATAGAATCAATAAGGCATTAAATGCACCTATGATGTATGTATGAGACATTTCTACACTTAGATATGTGCAAACATCTATAGGAACTTTTAATAGAAGATTGAGTGTAGCCCTGCATAAAGAGTTGCTAAATTGACTAGTGGGGGCTAGGCAACTAATTTTGGACATCTTTGATTTTTCAGATAACATTATTCCAATCCAGTCAGAGCTACTCAAAGTAAAAGGTAAATGTATCATCCTAGAAGGACAACTTGAAATGACTCAAGCATAAAACCAATGCTTGGTTGTAGAGGTTGCTAAATTGTATGCCCATTTTGTTAATCCCGCACTCCTTAACCCTGCAATAATAAGAATGAAGATTTTTAGTAGCTTTAGAAGCAATTAAAACAAGTTGAGGAGGGAATGGTAATGGCTATCTTTAACTAGTCCATAGCTAAAGCAAAGACCTATTTAGTTTTAAAATACTTGGTTCAGACATGCTAAGAAAATGAAACGTTAAGCACAGAAAACCATTGCTTGCAAAATGTTAATGCAAAAAAACAAAAGATGCAAGAATTCATCCATTAACATCAAGAGAAAATAGCCAAAGTGAATACAAAATTAAGGAATTTGAGGTAACTAATTGCAATCTCTCTATGAAGGAAGTCCATACCTTATGTTAAAAATTTATCACTGAAATTGTTGCTTAGAAAAATGAGGCTCTCAAATTTGAGAGTCAAGAATCACTACAAAGACCAAGTTGGCCTACAAAAGGAGGTGAATGAGAAACATATCCAAGTGGCTAAGGTGAAACTAAATGAGGTCCTCTAGGAACTCTAACAAGGAAGATAGGTGTGGCAACCTATTATTGATGAGATAGGTTCCTACAATAAAGAAAAGATCTGCATGAAGGAGTTGCAAATCAAAGAAATGATAAAATACATGAAACTAGCCAATCTCTAATATGCAAATTTGGCAATGTTGACTGCAAGAAGACTGCAATCAAAATTTGAAAAATAGGTAGCTAGCTCATACTTGTTATATAAGGTCGAGTTTAGGCACCATAAGGACATGAAGAAAAATCTTATGACAACAAATGCTAAACTTGAAGTTCTCAAGGTAAGATTCATTAATCAATGATCAACTGTCGAGAACCTCACCAAAAGAATGAATGATTACCATGAGCTACAAAATGTAATCAGAGTGTTCGACATCAAGTGCAAACAATTTGCTACTTTGTTCATCAATGCTAATGAGCTATTCCCAGTGATACCTTGTCCTTGGGATGTGCCCATTTCAGCCCACATTGGTGAAGCTACATAAACCATGCACAATCCCAAGAGTAAGAAGGAGAAGATGAAAGCATTATTAAATGCTTTTCATCTTTCACCAAAATTTGCAGCAGTAATAGGATAGCCACAACAACCACACCTACCACATGTGCCTAAAGCTAGAGAAGTTTCATTAGAACCTCAGGAGCCTCCACCGCTTAGGACCATGTGATCTTTTTAATTATCTTCATGCCATCAGAGGACATGTTGTCTAATTTTAGTTTGCTATTCAATTTTATGTCATGAACACCATAAATTTGTAATTTTGTTGATCTTTACACCCAAGCTCTTAGTTTTGTCATGATAGTTTTGTTGTGTCATGTGCTAGTCAATAATCCCATGCCTTCCCAATTTTGTAAAAAGAACTCGAGGATGAGTCTTCATTTAGTCATGGGGAAATGATGAGTCATAGATTGGCTATGTCGATGAGGCCTCATTAATTGGGCTACATCAACTAGGCTCCATCAATGCATCATTTGATGCATTGATGTGACCCTATCGATGCATAATTTGATGCGTTGACATGGTCCTATCGATTTAGGACCTATTCTTGCCTATAAAATGTGTCAACCTGCCATGTTTTAGGACATCTTGTCATAGTTGTAGCAAAGCTCTTTTAGTTTTTACATTCAAAAGTTAGAATATTTTCTTAACTGCCCATAGCAGGAGGCATTAAGTATATGGATCTTTACTTGAGAATTGTTGTACTTGAGCATGGTAGTGTGTGCAACAATAAAGATGAGCTTCTTGATAAACCTTGCAGCATTTTGGATAGCTTAAATGTTTTATTCATGCATTTGATGTTTTCAGTCATTTATTCAATGTTCTTCAGTAATTAAGCTAATTAAGTAATTAAGTGAGATAAGCTAAATAGAAATTAAGTAAATACATAAGTATGATCACTTCGAACATGCGTATGACATTTGGAAATCCCAATAGCACTTAACGCTTGGTAACCCAACAACATTATATGTGTTTAGGATGTGTACAGCAAGTGAGATCAGATACTTATGTTAGGACTAGTTGAACAATAGTTAGCCAATTNTAGATACTTATGTTAGGACTAGTTGAACAATAGTTAGCCAATTAGATTAAAGTAGACATTAAATTACTTTATTCTCTATCTTATTTATATCAAGCACCAAAATCATAAAATATAAATTAATAAAAATCATGGGCCTCAATTACACTTAAACCATACCCTTAAGCTTCATAAGTATAGTTAGGAAGACAACAAATGTTCTCAATGACTAGTTTACTTCCTAGAAAGCTAGTGTGCTAGAAAACTATAGAGTCTATGAAATTCAACTAGATTGCATGTGAACGCTTCATGATTCATATGGTTGGGCATAGGGGTACCTCTCACCATTCATCAACTAGCTATGAAAAAACAAAAATTTGGATTGCAATTTTTGCATTGAACCTAAAAAATCAAAGCTACCTCGAAACCTCTAAATCTTAAAATTAAAAACATCTAACATTAGTGAAAGAGAAATTTATGCTATTTATTCATATTTAAACAAGATTATCATTCGGAAATACTACAATAATTGAACAAATCAATTCAAAAAATGCTAGCATCCAAATTTCCTTTAACAACAATAGCAAAATCAACCTCCTTTCCTATCAAGTTCTTAAGCAAGATTTTTTTTTATATACTTTTTAATCATATTTTATTATGTGAGCACATGCGAAATGAAGGCAAAGTGGGAATCAAGCAAGATATGAACCCACAAATAGATCTAAGACTATGCACACACATGAAAGAAACTTTTTCAATGTTGCTTTACTAATTGAGAAAAATGAACTTTAAAAAATAAAGAAAAAATATACAAGAATAAGGAATTAAAAATAATAAATATAAGTAGGGAAGAGAGTGAATAAAAATAGCTAATACTAAATAATATTTAACATGTTCCAACCCTTCTATAAGCCATTAGGTATTTCATAATGATTATGAATTATATATGTATATACTGTTGATGGGTTATCAAAATAGGTTTATTGGTTATTATGTTAATTTATATGTTATGATTCTATGGCCATCATGATATGATTATGAGGTGTTAGCCTAGTGGTATGGGTATTAGCCTTGTAACCCTAGGTCACAAATTCAATTCTACTAGGTACCATTGAGTTATAAACTTTTATAAATCTAAGGGTGTACCTATGTTTCACTTATTTAGAGTTCCAATAGACCCCCCACTCCAATCATGATATGATTATGATGGTTTACATGATTATACATAGTGATCTTATGACATGTGTTAGGCAAGTAATGCCTAGCATGGATGGTGGGTTGGGGTGTCAAAGCACTAGTATGATATATGTTTTTACTTTATATTTAATTTTAGCATTTATGTATTGCAACTATAGAGCTATGGTAAGTGATCCTTGGATATAATTTTAGCATGTGGAAACATACTAGTATTAGTTAGGGAGGGGGTGTCGGACCTTGAAAAGAAGTTTTATTAATAGTAAAAGAGTATCAAATACATAAGCCTCATTAAGTCACAGAGATAAAAAAATGGGAAACTTAGATTACTGGGGATGAAACTCAGGGAAACATCATCTTAAATAACTACACATGAAAGGAAGAAACCTAATATGGGGAACTACCATCCACCAAAACCAACAAACCTAGTACAAGATAGAGTGGTAGAAATTTGGAGGTAGATAGCACTCGATAAAAGACAAAGAGACTCCCATATGATAACTCTACTCAAATTTAAGAAGGAAAGTTTCTATGCAAAGATTTCTATTCAAGAGGGTTGCTTGAATGCATGGATCTTTCCCAAGGCTATAGGAGATGAATCAACTAATGAATATCCATTTTGAACTTTGATGCTTGAGATTTGAGTTGGAAATGAATGAGGCAAAAGATCTGCAATTTCTTCATCATTGTTAGATGACATATATTAGAATAATCAATCCTTTGAAAAATAACATTACATCTAAACTTCCAAATATAATATAGAATAATAGGCCTAATAACTTTTCACAAAAATTTAAAATTAGTAGAAGTGATGGGAAAAAGGCCAAATATAACATCATCTTGAGATAGCTTGCATGATGGAATTACTTTGGAAGCACATGTCCACACATGCTATGTGAAGGGGCAGTGCCAAAACACATGGAAAAAGTCCTCTTTACCATCACAAAGAGGGAAAGTAGGACTATGAATCCCAAGATATTCGAGACATTTTTTGATAGGTAAACCTTGGTGAAGGAGACACTAAAGGAACTTCTTAATTTTAGGAAGAGTTAATAGTTTTCAAATATGTTGGAAGAGGGGAATCCAGAATTTTTTTGACTCTTGTTTGTGCCAAAACTTGTTACATCATTGAATGATACTTGATGAGTCATGAAAAAGGTAAAATGGGACATGCAACTTGTAAGGTAGAAGTTTCAACCCATAAATCCATTGAAGGCCATGAAAAGTGCTTTGCACTGAAATGTCTAGCTACAAATGCCAATGAATGAAGGTATAAACCTGAGCTAGGCAATGGTGCATTACTTTAGAAATCCCAGATAGATTATTAAACTCAGCCCCCAAAATCCATTGATTAGCAAGTTGAAGACAACTTAGAGAAATAACCCCCTTCCAATACCAAGAGGTAGCAACCTTAGCATTCATAATGGCAAGGGGAATGGGTGACAAAGGTAACCACCACATACACAACTTAGAGAGAAGAGTAGAGTTGATCTTGAAATTAGTCTAATTTATATAATAGTGTAGAATTTTCCAAGCCCTCCAAATGCTTTTGAAAACATGTGATCTAAGGATAATGAGAGTATGGGAAGGATCCAATTAACGAAGCGGATTCCTTTCTAGAAGGGCTTATTTTTGGGAAATGCTTTTTGAAGCCTTAATTGAAGGAGAGTCCCAATAATTTCTAGGGCCTCTAGATGATGAACTAACCACTTAGAAACTAAGATAATCCCCTACTTAAAAGATTTCAAAAGATCTAAGCCATCCTTATTCTTAGGAAGAGTAACAATATTTCCCACAACATAATGAAAGCCTTTCTAAGAATCTTTAGAGGACCACATGAAGTAGCGAAATAATTGTTCAAGATTCTAATAGGAAGCTTGGGAGGGGGCCCAACACATAGAGTAATACACATGGGCAGATGCACATATAGATTTACATACAAGGTACTTACTAGCTAGAGTGAGGGGTTTAGTCTTCCATTTTTCAAGTTCTTTTTTGAATCCAAAAAAATAACATGCTCCCAAAGAACAGAGGTAGAACCTCTAAAATAGAAGGGAATTTCCAAAATCTTAATGATGTCTTCATCCTAAATAATCTTCCAATTATAGTTAGTCACATGACTGTAATTATTGGTAAAGCTATAAATAGAAGATTTGTTCCAATTAATAATGGAGCCTGAAAGTGAGCAATATTGCTCCACTTGAGATAAGAGCTAGTGCAAATTAGCAATATTATTTTGAATAAGAAAAAAGGAGTCATTGACAAAATTCATGTTAAGAAGTTGATGTTGAAGTAAAGAGAGGCGAACCTTGGTGAGAACTTCACTTTGAAGGAAAAAATGGAAAATAGAATTGTGAAAATGCTTAAGAAAAAGATATATATTTTATATGTGTGGGTTATAAAATACAAGTAAAATATAAAAAATGTTATAAAATATTGAAAAAAATAAAAGGTTAAGTTAATAGTATGAAAAATATAAACTATATGCACTACTTTCATTTATTTCTCAACACATTTGCTATGTATCATTTTTTCATTTTTTTAAAAAGTAAAGTAATTCTAAAGCCCTATTTTCACTAGCTTAAGCTTTCTAATGAACTTTTAGCCTTGGGAATGGATTTTGATTTTCCCTAAGCTTAGATTTGGAATTGATGTAATCTTGTGTACATGGGTCCAACAGCTATTTGGATTGAAATGGAGCCTTGATGGATTTCTACTAATTACTAGGTTGTCTTCACTTTTCTCTTATATTTTTGTTCTAGATTAGTGTATATGCTCATGTTGCATAGGCATATGGAATAGATTTGAATTATAGATCAAGTTTTATGTATGTAATTTTGAGGATTGTTGTGCTTATGATTATTCCTCATGAATTATGAATAATTTCAATATAACATGAATTTAAATTATTTTTGATTTATGAAAATTAATTATGATGTTATGGTGATTAGCATGACATCAATACTAGGTATGTTATGTATGGTGTTTGTTCTAATTGTTTCCAAAAATTTCTTTAATCTCACACAAATTATAATGTGTAAGATTGTTGAACTTAGATACTTATGGTCATTTTATGTGTTAAACTAAGATATGTAGTGACTATGATATGTGATAGCTTAAACTAACCCAGATTGGTAAATCTCTTTGTGACAATGCATATAACAATCTTTGGCAACTAGCATTGGCATGAAGATGGAAACCAGTTGGTGATGAGGCATCCTAAATAATAATTAGATGGATTTTCATTGGGTTATATTAGTGAAGCTTGTATGTCAAGCATCATCGTGAAAGTAGAAGAATGTAGGTGCAGCCTATAGCTAGTACATGACATAGAGGCATAGTCCTAACACAACCCCCAAAAGATGAATGACTACATGTCATGAGTTGCTAGGCACTAATAATAGTAGTGGATAAAATACTAATAAAAGATAAGCAAACATATGGTTAATTATAAATATAAATAGTAACATTGCACATGCTATGCTATGTGCAAATATGTTAGTTGTCAAATGAGCTATGTATATATGTTAGTATTATACTATAGGTTAACTAATGGTAAATGTATCTTGTGATTCTCCTATTTGTATGTCAATCTACATTATGTCATGATTATTTGTGGATACAACTAGCTGCATATGACTATGGAAATGCATGTGGTTATGTGATAGGCATGCAATGTCATGGGAATATGATTGATTGTATGTTATAATGAATATGTTTATAACTATGTCATAGGAAGGTTGTGCATTATGGCTAAGTTGGTGGTTATTAGGCATAACCAGTTTCCTCTAATGGGTTGCCGAATATATATGTTGGTTAAATGCTTACCATAGTGTGGATGATGTCAATAATGTGTGTGATAATATGTATGCATGTAGTGTTTAAAGCACATGTAAGGTGATGAGCATCAAAGTGTCACATTGATGGGCCCTCGTTGACGCAGCCTCATCAACGAGGCCTCGTTTACATGGTGTTGCCCCATCAGTAGGACCATGTTGATGTAGCATTTACTATGTCTACGAGGCCTCTTCAACATAGTCCTATAACAAAAACTATAAATACCAGCTCCCAGCCATGTTTATGGGGGATTAAAGTCATAGTAGTAGCAGAGCTCTCGTAGTTATTTATGCAATTAATTGTTTTCATTAAATATGTAATTAATTAAGATAAATTAAGCTAAACTAGACTTTAAGTGATCAATTAGTTGTTTAACCTAAATAGATTAAACACATAAGTACAACCACTTTGACCATAAACACATATTTTCTTCGTAACCCCAGAAATGTTATTACTTAGTTCCCATAGCAGTGTAGCACTTAGTAACCCAGCAGTGGATATGTGGGTTCAAAATGTGTATGGAAAGTGAAATTGGATACTTATGTTAGGACTAGTTAGAGGCTAGTTAAGTAGTTAAATTAGGTTAATTATTATACCACTTCATCTCTTTACTTTAAGTACCAAAACCATAAAATATAAAATCACAAAATTCATGTGCCTCAATTACACTTAAACCATACCCTTAAGCTTCACAAGTGTAGTTGGGAAGACAACGAACATCGACAATGTAAAGTTTAGAGAACTAGTGCACCAAAAAATATAGAGTTCATGGAATTCGACTGGATCATGCATGAACACTTTGTGATTTATATGGTTGGATGTAGGGGTACCTTATTGCTCATCATTGGTACCATTTTTGGAGACTATTTTTTGTTGAAATATGTGCTATCTAGGATTAGTAAACATTATTAATATCATTGAACAAACTCCAAGGTTGCCATCATTCTCAAATTATATAATTACAAAATTACATTGATATTTTATTTGTTTGCAAAATTTCTTCTTCTCATAGGCATGAAGATATCAAACCATTAGTCTCACAATAATGTAAAGTAGTATATACTCATCC
This sequence comes from Gnetum montanum, assembly GCA_015680685.1. NCBI lineage: Eukaryota > Viridiplantae > Streptophyta > Gnetopsida > Gnetales > Gnetaceae > Gnetum > Gnetum montanum. Next base: position 461,779 of record MNCI01031359.1, read on the forward strand.
AAATGAGTATGTACCTGACTTTACCTTCATCCTACATCAAGATGAAACCCTACAATGGCGAGACGTGAAGGGCAACGTAGTAATGCCTCCTAATTGATCTATGCTTGGGATGCTTTTTCAAACTCTTAAGAGGTTGGGCATCCCAAATATTCGAGAGGAATATGTTGTGCATAGCTATGACACTCAGGAAAACTATCTCACTAAAACAAAACACAAGAGAGATGGACACTAGAAAAACCACCATGAGTTTGTGAACGAGAAACACTTCACCAATTCCTTATTCCTACTAAACCAAATTGACAATGAGGATCCTCCCTTTGGGGGTTCTCAACATGAAGATTATTCAACCCCTATTATTGATGATAATGGTGTGTTCCTAAACCTACGATGCATTATTAGCAAACCAAGTTCAAGAAAAAGTGGTAATCAAAGTAGGGACTTGGGCAAGCATCACAACAACAAGGAATCTAAGGATTGTGGTTATGACAAGTAAAGAGGTGGTGGAAAATACCATGATGGTGATTGTGTTCAAAATTCCTCTTCATCCTCTTCATATGATTCTAAACATTCTTCTTCATCTTCTAGTTCTAATAGAAGCCACTGAAGAAATAATCATAATGAAGGTGATCAACAAGATAAAAATGATCATCGAGCCTACCAAGAATGAAGGGATGGTAGAAACCATCATCAGTGTCATCAACAAAATGATGATGATGAACCTCTATTAGCAACTCATAGCATGCTTAACATTGCAAAGTAAATTAAGATCCCAACTAGGCATGTGAAAGATAGTTGGAGTAAGTGCTTAGACATGAACAATGTAGCAACTAAAAATGTCAGTGGCTGGAACACCGAGAGGTCACTGGGCATACAGCCTAACCCCAAATCCATGCGAGAAGTATGTTGGATGTAAACGGATGCAGGGTGCCATGAATGGTCTTGTCGATCAAACAAGGACTTAACCGATGTACAATAACCTTTTGTAAACATTGGTTTTAACGTTGTTATATGCACATTGAGCAATAGGCAATGAATGTGAATCGAATGAGAATAGTGAAAAACATGAAAATAACAAAACAAAATGAAACAGGTTTGGGAGAGAAAGTGCACCACCCCAAGATCGGGGGATCTGATCTTTTCTTGAGTGAAGGAGGTGTACAATAGATGGTAGTGGGGACAAGCATAGCTTGCGACGAAGCAGTATGGTCACAACTCCTTGAACTACTATCAACAACTTGCTAACAGGGTCCTTCTACTTGCCAGTATGCTTGCCAAGACTAATTTCCAAGAAGCCAAAATGTTGGAATGCCAAACACGCTAAAAAACCAACCATACTAAAAGTTCCAGAAGCCAACCATGAGAAAGATGGATCTCAAAGCAAACTATGCCAAAATCCAACCCTTTGAAAGTTTTTCACTGGGGTATTTATAGGGCCAGGAGTAAGAGAAAAATGTGGTTTGGATGCCACATGTCCTGGGTCCCACAAAGTGAAAACGTGACTATGTCGTGCTGCTGTGTGATGCTAAGTGTGAAAAATGCTGTGCTATGACCATACTGTTCATGCTACATGTGCCAAATTCTAGTGAGCTACCATGTTTATTATAAAGAAAACTACCAACAGTGAATGCAAAATGGAGCATATGCTTTAGGACTATGTCTTCCCTACTCTTTCGAGCAGGGTCAAGCATAGGAACAACTTTGGGAATGGTTAGGGGGTGTAAAACAAAGCAAGCTTGCTGACTTTGTCCTTTCAAGATATGCCAGGATGAGAGTAAGTATTGCCAACAAGTTCTGAAGCTAACTAAAGATGTCTTGAGGCTCCCATGCGAGTCTTACACTGATTACGCTACCTAGCATATTGGCGTAGTGTATACATCCACATGCTACGTTGTGTTATGTTGCGTAGAATAGCATAGTATAGCCACCGATCTTGAAAAAAATCTTGCCTAAAAGAAAAAATACCTATCTAAGGCTTGGCCAGGTAAGTAACTGTAACCCTGTATTTCATGCTGAAAGGTCCTAGGACCTGCTAAGTTCATCCTTGGGACACTTTGGTGTTTTTCATCCTCACTACACTGTGCTACACTGTGCAGCATAGCGTAGTGTAGCAGCCAATATGTCATGCATCCTCGTATGACCTGCAATGCTTTATCAAGACACCTTGCTTGGGGCGTGAGTGCGAAGTGGGACAGTCAATCTTGGAGGCCAAAGTATGATCAAGTACAATCCTCTTGCTGAAACTACTCGATAGAGGGCCTTTGTGCACTTTTTCCTTGCTACACTGTGCTACGCTGCATAGCATAGCATAGCATAACACCCTGCTTGGCTTGGATTCTGACTTAATTTTGCAAACTTTTTGTCACAGGATGTCAGTTAGCGTGTCAGTAGAGCAAACCTATTTGATGGTTGGAGCATGGGAAAATATGCTTACTCCATCAAAGCCATCTAAATAGGAGCATTTTCAAAGTTCATCCCTACTATGTTGTGCTACGCTGCGTAGTGTAGCACAACATAACACTTGAATGAAGAAGATTTCTAACGAAATTTTTCACATTTTTGCTGTGTCACATTGCTCATGCATCAAGGATGAAGTGGGGTAGATATCTTGAAGGACTGCTGAATTATTTTCAATCTACATCTTTTGGGTGTAATCAATCTCCCCTAGGCCTGCTACGCTATGCAGCATAGTGTAGCAGGTCTTGTAGTTAGAAAACTTGCTAAACTATGCCTATCAGCCCGTGCAATAGAAAACTTGCCAGACTATATGGTCTACCCCCAGTGCCTCATTCTTGCAAAATGGCCTTATGGTTGGATGCCATGTTGACTGTGCTATGGAGGGCATTGTCTACACAGTCCAACGTGACACTAGACTTGTAGGAACCCTTGTCCACATTTTGGGACTGTTGAATCATGAGAGTCCCAAAATTTATGGTGTTTCAATGGTCCCTTTTTGTTGACATTTGGAGGACCTACCCAAGAGATGTTGACAAAGAATACGAAACACCATGAAGAGCAAAGTACCAACATCACCCCTCAGTGTGCACTCGGATGGTTCTTTGTTATGTTTGAGAGTACTAGGAAGGTGATATGAGGCAAAGGGGATAAGGAATGGATTCGAGGAAACAGATTCAGGGAAGGAAAAATGGAACACTTTGGAGAATTTCTGCCATAGCATGATCCCTCATCGGAGTGCTTATGAGGGAGTCAGAGTGCATGGGTGTCTTTTCTTTGTTGGCCTTTGACCTCTCACCGGAGTGGTTAGAGATAGTCAATTTACAATCAAAGAAAGTGTAAAGTAGTTGTTGTGCCATTTTTTAGGCACCTCTCTTTTGTTTTGCATTTTTTTTGTAGTACACCCACGTTCACTTGCAAACAACCTATTGTTGCAAGATAGGTGTTTCCTCCCAAAGATGAGTTATGTTACATCCATGAGGAATTTTGACCTGCCTACAGATGCTTCCCATGGGGTGAGTTGTGTTACACCCATCATGGACTTGATGGTTGGGCATGTGGAAAGCTTATAAAGAGGATACGGGACATTGTAAGTATATAAGGGATGGAGGCTAAACTGGTTTCAAAGGGGGAGTAGGGCATGTACTCTCAAACAACGAGGTTAATTGAAGCAAATACTTTGAAGCAATGTGGTGTCTTAGCTTTCATGGCAAAACACATCTTTGTACGATGCCATCTTGGCTTATATCCTACAAATGCAACAGAGAGAAAACTAGAATAAACAACCATGAGGGGAAGTGAGAGCATAGTCCCACTTTCTTTAGACACTACTAGAGTGGTGACTATTGTTGCTGAGGCATGTGATGTTCAAAGAAAGAAGTCCAGAATAGATCTTGGCCATAGCAGGCTAGAAATGGTGGCACCGAAGAGACTAGGAGCAGTAGTGACATAGGTGGTTAGGATTTATTTAAGCATTTCTTTAAGAATTTATTCTAATGGTCTATATTGTCTTTGAAAGAGTCCACAAATTCGTTGAAAATTGATGTTAAAATCTCTAATTGACTCTTTAACTCCTTGCTTAGCTTGTATCAGCCCACAATATAGTTGTTGTTGATCTAATTGATTACCAAACTGGGCTAAGAAAATATTCTTCATGTCATCCCAACTTGTAATACTATTACTTGGTAAGTTCAAATACCAAATCTGAGCCATATCTTTTAAATTTGATACAAACAACCTACAAGCTTGATCTTGATGTTGAATATATGCATTAGCTAAAGCTAACTCAAACATGTGAATATATTCTTCAGCTAAATAA
>MNCI01031359.1:467728-506128 GCA_015680685.1 Gnetum montanum
GTTACACAAATATCCCAAAAATTTCTTTTCTCTTTTTCAATAATAATAATAATTTTATCAAAGATGGAGTTGGAGGACATTGGTCATCCCAACATGTTATTCCACTGCACCTGCAATGCACTTTGGGACTATTTTTGGCCATGAAATCATTTTAATTTGCTGGATTTGGTTTTCCTCTTCTTTGATAGATTTATTTTCACAACCTTCGACATATATGCTGATCATATATAGTGAATAAATTAATTATTTTTACCATATATTTCTACAGGCGTTATGCGTCATTGTGCATGTAGGATAGGTGTCAAATCAAGGGTTTGTAAACTGTCACATTGTGAGGGATAAGAGGTGATGCATAAGTGTAGCAGGCTCCATCGCTGTCATTGCCATTACTGACATTATGGAAGGCCACCCACATGTTGCCACATCATCCACCTCATATGCCTATTGCCGTCAATATTTTGCTATCTGAAAAGAACTGTAATGATCTGCCATCTTTGGAACTTGGCTATCTTGTGAATTCATGTGCTATACCGTGGATTTCCTGTCCCTGCCTCAAATTCAAACTTGCCTTTGCTACATTTTCCAGCAGGATCTCTATAACCTTAAACCCCTACTGCAGAAACCTGCGGAAAACCCTAATGGAAATCCTGCTCTGAACTACTCTGGAAAATTGTGCAAGCAGCTTCCGCACGACCACATTTAGCATACAAATCCAGTAATGTGGTGGCCACAAAGTGATTTTCCCCAAAACCATTTTTGATAATGTGGGAGTGAATTTTCTTTGCTGTCTATAGATCCCTCAATGCTACGCATGATTTTGGAGCACTGGAAAAAGTGTGAGCATCTACAAGATTATACTGAGAACATATGTCAACTTACCCAGTTGAAGCATGTTCTTTGGAGCTATGTCGTGCCTCTGTCAATTGTTGGAAAGAGTAAGAGGTAGCTTTTCAAATCTTGAACATAGTTCAATCTAGGTAGAACTTCAAAGGAAACTTCTTCACACCCACAACTGTGATGACGATTATGAATGCATGGACCTATATAATTCTTGAGGCATTGCATTTTTATGCATGCTTGTTATAAAAGTTCTCTGTAGCCAGCGATAAAAATATATATTTTCATTGCTTAATTCTGTTCATTGCAAGTTGTAATTCATACATGTGCTGGGGTGTCAAAATCATGCGAATTTATTGTCTGGCTGCCATTGGTTGGCTCTTGTACCATTTCAGTCTTACTCAGAGAACACTGCCTTATGTGAAAACTAAACAAAGAAAAGCTCTACAAATTCTTGAGCACGCGTGTGCTCTTAGATGAAATCTTACTGCGTAAGACTAATTTTCCATGCTTCTTCTAATTGCTAGAACTGCTAACTTGATTCCTTTGTTGCAATTGTATTCTGATGTCAACCGACCAACCTAGAGCTACCTTCCATTTTTTTTTGCCAAGATCAGGAGATGACTTGCTCTTCTGCTTGAGAACTGATAGCTGGATTTGAATAGAATTAGCGTCTGAATTTAAACAATCTATGGCAATGCAGAGCTTGTCAGCTACTTCTTCCTTCCACTACTTCTGTTTGTTTGTTGTTTTTTCTCTTTTTTTTAAAGGCTCACCCACATCAATCCAAATGAGAGCTCTAGGATTATGTATATCAATAAGATGACAACCATCATATTTTTCATTTGAATATTTTTTTTGTCTTGTATACACAAAAGATGGAAGTGTAGCAGAATTAACATCATTCATATTTTTATCATGTTCTTTACCATTACCTTTTTCCAGTATCTATTTTTGCTATTCCATGAAATGGCCAAATGTGCCAACACTAACATTGCTAGTGCATTAGCTATGATGTTCTTGTTACAAGGTACATGTTGAATGTTTAACATTGTAAATTATTTCAGTAAACTCTTAGCTAGATTGCAATAAGGTTGCAAATGCAAAGCCTTACAAGCATAGAATTTAGTGATTTGGTTGACAACTAATTGCGAGTCACCCCGGACTACCAAATGTTAGATCTTTAGCTCTTGGGTTGCCAAGAGGCCCCTAAGGAGTCCTTCATACTTAGCTACGTTGTTCGTTTAAAGAAACGTAAACTGATATGCAAAGGGTCAAATTTCCCCAAAGGGAAATGTAATATCTGTAGCAACGCTTCCACCTCATGTAGTTGAAGCACCATCAAAATGTAAGCTTGCTTCGAAATCAGATGGTACAAAGTTTAGGCTATTGATGTGTTCATCTAAGAATTTGGGTTCTATTATCACTTGACCGTTAACGGGTGAAGTTGTAAGCTTTTTGGCTATTGCTTGACCCTTTGTTGATGATTGGGCTACATAATGTAAATCAAATTTCACTGTTATAGCTTTCCATTGGGCTATCCTACTACTCTCATACAAGTTGGTTGTGATAGCCCGAAGTATGTTACTCTTGCATATGATGTTGTCCTTGCTATGAAATAGGTAATGTCTCCACTTTTTTAGCACAAAAACTAGGGTGAGACAATATTTTTCTACCTCATTGTACTTTGCCTCATAAGCTATTAATGCATGGCTTAAGTAGTAAATCAGGATTTTTGACCCGTCATCTCTTTTTTGACATAGAAACACAACAATATATGTGTTTGAAGTGGCAAGGTAGATGCAGAAAGGCTTATCCCTCTGTGGCAGGTAAACAGTTGGAAGATATAAAAGCTCTTTCTTTAGGTTATCAAAGGCTTCTTGATATTGATCTGTCCACTCAAAGTTGACCCCCTTTTCAAGTAGGTGTTGCATGGGATGTAGCTTTTCTTTCAACCTCGTGATAAACCTTCTGATAAACCACACTCTACCTTGTAGCCTGCATAATTCTTTAAGGTTTTTAGGCAGTGTTAAGTTGACGATGGCCCTCACTTTATCGGGGTCCACTTGTATCCATGTTTTCGATACTACAAAACCTAGCATGTGTCCAGTTTTAACTCTGAAAACATATTTCTTAGGGTTAAGGCATAGGTCATGCCTAAGACAACATTGGAGGACTATGTTAAGATCATTGGGATGATCGATAGCTTTCTTAGACTTGACTACTATATCATCGATGTAATCTTCAGTCTCTCCAAGAGGTAGTTACTAAAAATATATGTCATGGCTCATTGATAAGTTGCTCCAGAATCTTTGAGTCCAAGGGCTTCATCATGTAACAAAAGGTTCCCCAAGGGGTCATGCCTGAGAACCCATCCATGAAAGATAGTAAGGCATGACCGGCCGTGGTGTGTATAAGTTTATTGATACTTCGCAATGGGAAATCATCTTTAATCATTGCCTTGTTCAAGTCTCGAAAGTCTATACAAATTTGTATACCTCTCATTTTCTTAGAAACTCCAACTATGTTCAATACCCATTCCGAGTAATTGACTGCCTGGATGAAACTAGCTTGATAAATCTTGGTGATTTCATCGCTTACAACTAGTGCAATCTCAAGTTTGATTTTACAAGCTTTTTGCTTGACTTCCTTGACATGTGGATCTAGGATGATGTTGTGTTGTATGAGCCACAGGTCCAGGCTTGACATGTCATTGTATGACCATGCAAACACTCTAATATTATCATGGAGAACTTTGGAAATTTTTTGATATACCTGTGTATGTAATAGAGAGCTAACTTTCAAGGTTTTTGCTTCACCTCTAGTGGTAGTTATGAGGATTTCAATGAGAGGGTCTTCAGTCACATCCCCAGCCTCTAGGTCTAAGGCTTGGACCAAATGTTCAGGCCAGTCTAGGGATGTTTCTAGGGATGCTATGGTGTTGTGAGAGGATAATTCGAAGTCTACAAATTCTTCATTCAAGCATCTTGTAAACTGGCCATAGGGACTTGTTAAGGTTAAAGACGAACAAAGATCATCATGCATAGCCATCTTGTAAAGTAGTCATAGGGACTTGTTAAGGTCTAAAGTGTAATGTGAATGCTAAAATTTCCATTTTAAGGTCATGGCGGACCATCATTAGGTTGTATTATAGGTTAGTGTTATTAGTTTAAGGTCTTTGTAGACTATGGTGTGTTTAAAATTTGCAAATGTAGGGCAAAAATTTTGGTGGGCCCACATACTACACTGCCGATGAGTGTTATGCTGTAGTGGAACTATGCTATAGTAGTGCTACGCAGCAGTAGTATCCCACGTTACGCAAAGTGTGAAAGTGAGAAGTATTTTACTGCATTGACTATAAATAGGGAATTAACCCCTGGTAAACTTGTCATTTTCTTTATCAAAGCCCACACTCAGAGCGTAGCATGGTCAACCAAAGAGAGAGCGTAACAAGCATAGTGTAGTAGCTGGTAATACTGATTTGTAAATGAGGTAATGGTGCACAAAGGCAAATGCAAGCGTCGAGGATTGGCCAAGGTGGACAAGGTGAGGGACACCCTAGAACGCCTATCCAAAGCATGTGTTGAGGTGTGGTAAGAGGCTCCATTGGCTCGGTAAGTCGTTACGCTATCCTTGTTTCCATTATGTGATGCATTGGGTTATATTGCCATTTCCATTACTATTGTCACTATTTTTGTTGCCATTTTGGCCGCTATGCCATGGTTGTTGCCATTTGGCCGTAGTGGACATACGGGTGCTACGCTATAGCTGCTTGTGGTACTGCCCTAGCCACCATTGTTAAGAATGGTGACTGCATTATTGCAGGGGTTTGGACAGTTCTAGGCAGTGTAGTGCTTGTTTGGCCAAGCATACCGCCCTTAGAGGGGTTTGTTTGTTTCTAAAGATTTGCAGCAGCGTGACACATGTTTGGCATAATGTAGCATAAGCTATTTCATGTGGTAGGGTAGGGTTGGGGCAATGAGGGCACTGTGAATTCCTTTTCACCTAAGCTATTAAGGCTGTAACATTTTTGTTGCTATTACGCTACGATGTTAAGTTGTCAGGCCCTTAGGTCGTTATGTTAGCAGTCTGTTATGTTGCTACACTGTCAAACTTGTAACACTACTATGCTATTAAATTCACTATACTGTCAAGATTGCTACACTACAATGCCTATTACAGTGTTCTACTTGTTACATTGTTACATGTCTGCTCGTACTTGTTCATTTACTATGCTACATGTGGTGCATTCGTCTTGCTATGTTGTAGGTTACGCAACTATCACCCTTATGTGAAAGTGTAATTGTTACGTTGTGTTGTGTTAGCCATGTTTGTTACATTATGTTGTGTACTGTGTAACTGTTACCCTGTGGGGTGCACTCGCTATGTCACGCTATGCGAGGCTTAACTACTACGCTACACTACATGTAATATTTTGTTACGTCGTATGCAATGTTGAACTTTTTTCTATGGGGACTTATTGTTTCTTGCCTAAGGGAATTTGCAAGCAGAGGATAATGCTATAGTATATGTAAATAGAGGATCTTGTTATACTATACATAAATAGACAGTCACGCTACACTATATCAGTAATCATCACTTGAACACAATGCTAACGTTTGATGCTTTGTCATGCAGGGTCATGTTGAAGCTCGTTCTGATTATCCTTGAGGTGGCAAGAATCCTATGCTACCTTAGCGAACCTATAGCCAAAGCCCCCCCCCCCCCCCACCCCACACACAGGTAGGGGAGTAAGAAGTCTAGCTTTGGGAGGGTACACAGGAATTCCTAGAGTTCCTCCTCCGCAATTTTAGTGTGATCATATGGTCACACTTATCGACCGAGACAGTGGCTATACTTACAGAAATGTTGTTGCCCAGGGAAAACTGGGGCATTCTAAAGTTCATGGCTGATGGGTCGATTAAGGGAAAAGGGGTAGAAGGCTCATATTGGCATCCAAAGGGCTCGAGGCACCTGAGTTGGATTTGGGACATGCCCGGATACAAATGCTACCACTTGTACAACACGTTGTATGTCACCTGTCACATGGGAACCTATTTTCAAAACCCACTTGGAACCATTTATTGTGCTAGTGGGTGAGTCCTGTGAGGGTATTTTAACATGTTACGCTAAACAAAAATGCTTACAGTATTCTTGTATGTTGCCAAGTTCTATATTGATGAGGGCAGTCTTCACAGTAACACGAATATGCTGGCATTGGCCCAAAAAACTCTACAAGAGTTCTCCTCTACTGGGAACATGTATGCTAGTGTGATAGAACAACTTGGGTTTGATTTTAAAACCTATCCAACTAGGTATTCCAAACTCTATGGGAAATGTAAGAAAGTTGGCTGGCTAGATAGAGAATGGGCGTCGGGCTGACCGATTGCCATTGAAGATGTTCTTGTGGAACTTCCACAATTTCCTATATCATTTAATCCTAGTATGTTAAACCTTGCATTTTTTCTTATGTTTTCAAGTGATAATTTGGTTTCTGCCTTTGCTAACTTTCTTGTTTGTTGTTAACCAATGCAGTAGCGAGGGAATCCCAAGAGGACACAGTGATCACCTTTGGGCATGACGATACCAACCTCTTCTTCAAGTATGGGGAGGTCAAGGAGACTTAGCGTTGGCTCTGCAATGGGGCCCCAGCCACCCTTGTTCACAACATGTAGGAGGCTAGGCTCATGGATTTGTTTCTGGCTATAAATCCAAGTGTCCCAGCTACAACAATGCTTTTCCTAGCCGATTCCTTCTCTAAGAAGGCTGACCACTTTCGTACACGTGTTCACGGTGTGCAGATGGTGTTTGAAATTAATGATCAACTATTTGCGAATATTTTTGGTGTCCCTTATAATGGTATCCCTATAGGAGAAAAATCTAGGAAAAATGAAAACCATCAAGGGGATATCGAGAAATGGCTAGGGACAAGCAAGGACCAAAAGGGGATTTACATCCATAAGGTCAAGCTAGCGGTGGTCGAAATGATTTACCCTATCTTCCATGCCTATGCCTTCCCCAAGCTACTCTCTGAAGGGAAAATCCTTGGAGTGGAGCAAGCTTGGATAATGAGGGAGGTCATGAAAGAAGGGACCCATTACAATTGGATGAGGTACCTTTTTGAAGGCTTGCGCGCTAAGATGGTCAAGCTTCATGAGAAGCTTGAGTCCTGTTTCAACATGCACTATGCCTTTTTTGTAGCTTGCCTGTGGCTCTTTGCAAAGTTCCTAGTGGTCTATAAGAATGACATCTAGGTACAGCAAGATTGTAACCAGATATCGAAGCCATGGATTTGCTAGGTTTTTCATACCACCCGATCCCAGGACCCCCAGGAAGCTATCGAAGAATCATTTTCAATAACAAGGGATTGGGTCACATGCCCATTTCGTGCCTAAGATAGTGTGTGAGAGGCACCTCCCATTAACACAGGAAATGTGTTAAGGGGGGAACACCTCATTGTAGAAATAGTGAAGACTAGGCTACAACGTAAGAAGTCTCGTCCTATAGAAGAGCCTCCCCGTATGAATGAAGAGAGGGGAAAAAAGCTGTGAATCAAAGTTCGTAGAGTGCAACCCCCAGTTGGTAAGTGTGCTTGGCTATTTTATTAGTGTATTGCTTGCTATGCTATGCTACACTATGTAGCATTGCATAGTGTAACACCTGTTTCAAGTTGGATTACCTTACTTACTACAATTATGTTTTATCAGAAGAAGAAGAAGATGAAGAGGAAGAGGTTCTAGCCATAGAACAGGGACACCTGCTAAAGAGGAAGAAGAGGCCCCAACCACAGAAGAAGAGGCCCCTACCATAGAGGAAGAGGCCCCAGCCACAAAAGAAGAGGCCTCTACCATAGAGGAAGAGGCCCCAGCCAATGACCCTTTCACCAAGTGTGGTTCAGTACCCAAGGGGGAAATGAGTGTTGAGGATGCTGCCACACTGTTGGGTCAGCTAGAAAGAGAGGGGCTTCAATTTGATGCTAGTTATTTTGACCACTTGTTTGACAGTGTGTCAATGGGTGCCCCCCCCCCCCACTATTACCCTTGAGGGTTTGCTGGGTAGGAGCTTTACACTGTCATTTACATTGTTCACCAACTTCATTGTTCTCCTCTCCATCATGGCTAACATGTTTTATTGTGTAGCAGACACCACTGTTGATGCCCCTATCCCTTGTTCTTCGATCCATCTCTGACCTTGGACTAAGACCCCCGAAAAATTTACTTTTATGGAGGGGGTGGTTGATGACATGATCGATTGTCTAAGGTAGATCGATCTAGAGATTGATATGTTAAAATTGCTATGCTAAGCTTTCTACGTTGTTGTAATTTTGCTATGTCACTGTGACTAACTCTCCTCCATGTGTGGTTGGCAACCTCTCATCTCAACTGGGATCCTAAGCAAGTCATTAAGGTCGACGTTGTACCTAAACTTCCACACAAGGTGGCCGAGGTACCTCATCACATATATGATGAAGCAAGTAAATGTGTGTTGTACTCAGCATGCTCCTTATGGGAGTGTAGGCATGTGAATGAAGACCTCTGGAAGTGAGTACAAAAACTTGAGAAGGAGAAGGCCAACCTAACCGATGAGGTGGGGGATCTCCAATCTAGGAATGAATTTCTGTTGGCCCGAGACACTCGCGATGGTAGTTGGTGTAACGACGGAAAACGTCGGCAGCTGGAAATACCGATCGAAATNTGGCATACAACCGTCATCGACTATGCAAGATATTGGATGGCCGTGTGAAGAAAAAATGAAGCCACCCATGATATCATCGAACAACACATGCAAATGGACCTTTTAACCCAAAAGAACCAAGAATGGAAGGATTATAGCGCAAATGTTTATGAGTGGGGACAAGCACAAAAGAACCATATTCATATGTATAAAATGGAATGTGTCAGCTATCGTAAACAATACCAGGATGCTTCAGTCAAGTTGCATAACCATGAGCTATTCATTGATGTTATTGGTATTTCCAAGGCTTATGAAAGGTTCATGCAATAGGTGACAATCAATGAGTCTCCTGAAAGGGAAATGACCCTACCTACCGATGAGACCACCACCACCACCTTTTCCCTATGACCACCCAAATGGAAAATTGTGGAAAAAGGGAAGGTTGTACAAGCATTGATCTGGGAGATAGGAATTGGAACAACATCACTAAGGAGAAGATCCTATGGCATCTTGCAGTTGGCATGGATAGGATATCCCCTATAGCAACCGAAAATGTTGACGGCTAGAAAACACCGAGAGATCGTCGATCGAACAATCTTAACCCTGAATCCGTGTGAGGGTTGTGTTGGATAAAAAAAAATATAAATAAGGTACCCTGAATGGTCTGGTCGATCAGACAAGGACTTAATTGGTGTCTCTAAACCTTTTGCAAGAATTTGATTTGAAAATAATGTTTATAGTGAAAAATAATAATTTTTAAATGCAAGGAGATGAAAACAATGTAAAAATGCAATGACGAGCATGATAGCAAAATAAAACAAAGTTAAGAAAATGCACTGCTTCAAAATTATGGCTTTACTTCTTCAAAGTGGATACAATTGGTTGCACAACACTGGGAAGCACAAAGATCCCAAAAAGTAACCAGGACATTCAAAAGCAAGCCAACAATGTGCTTGAACGCGGGTTCAAGAGCCAACAATGCCAATATGCTACAAGGCCAAACAAGTTAGCTTGAAATAGATAGAGTTTGTTTTTGCTAACTGCTAACAGAATTTGCTAACTGCTCAAGTTTGCTCTCAAAATGCCAAATGAAATTTTGCTAACATTTTCCAACAAGACTTGCCAACTATTGCTTAAATCTGCTCACAAATGCCAATTTGCGAACTTGCCAACCTTTTTGCCAATTTTCCAACCTGTTGAGCATTGCTCATCGGGGTATTTATAGGGCTAGGAGGGTGTGAGAAACATAGTTTGGATGCCATGTACCCTGGACTCACAAGGTGTTGACATGTCTATCCTGCATAGACATGCAGAGCTAATTGATTGATGAGTCTGCCATGCTGTAATTACGTTGTCAAAACATGAATATGTGTGCCAACGATGCAGACAAGGAGTGAGATGCATTGGTGTAGCGTAGCTTCCTGCTACATTGTGCTATGCTTTGGAGCGTAGCATGTTGGCATAGCATAGTAAATTGCTACACTATGTTGCCTGCTATGCTATGCTATGCTTTGGAGCGTAGCATGTTGGCATAGCATAGTAAATTGCTACACTATGCTGCCTGCTATGCTATGCTATGCTTTGGAGCATAACATGTTGGCATAGCATAGCAGCTCTATTACGCTATGCTATGCTATGCAGCGTAGCATAGCGTAGCCAACAGTTTGAAGGAGAAAGTTACGTTGGAACCTTTTGCATGTGTTGGAAGCTTCTGAACTGTTTTGACTGGTTCTGTATGTTTTCTACGCTACGTAGCGTAGCATAGCGTAGTAGTCGTCCTTAGCTACGAAAATGCTTAAAAATTTACAAACTTTGTTCTTTGCAATGTGAAGCCTTTGAACTTGCTGATCCTGCCTCTTGAGACGCCTTTTGCAGTTCTTGCACAAATGCTATGCTATCTAGAGTAGCATAGCGTAGCAGCCAACATAGCCTGCTTTTTGTTGAATTCACCGCTTTCTAGTAGAAGGAGCCTTGTTGAAGGACTTAGAGTCGAGTGAGGCAATTGGTGTTGAAGGCCAAAGGTGCTTACCGAGTGCAATTGGAATCACTAAGTAAGCTGAGCCTTTTTATCTTGCTTCTACTATGCTATGCTACGCTGCGTAGCGTAGCATAGTGTAGCACTTCATCCTACAACTATCTTCTGAGGCTTGCTAGGCTATATAGCATAGCGTAGTGTAGCAAGCTTCTTGACTAGAGAATTTTATGAATTGTTTTGCATAGCCTGAGCACCGCTAACAACCCCACGCATTGCTTCTGAGTAGGTTGTCAATTGGATGAACTACCCAGGTGGGTAGGCTGAAGAGTTTGTTAGGCCTATCAATACTGGGAGTAGAAAATTTGTTGAACTGGATAGTCTAAAATTAGAGCATCCATTTCTTGCCAAAGTGACATAACGTTGCCTGAATTCCAAGGACCTAGTGAAGCAAGATTGCCTTGAAAATTTATGGTGTTTCATTGGCCCCTCTTCGTCGATGTCTGAAGGATGGACCCGAGAGACACCGACAAAGAATACGAAACACCATAGAACACAAAAACACCAACATCACTCTTCAGTGATTGCCAAGATGTCACTCAGCTGTACTTGAGAGTGTTGCATTGGTTACGCAGGGGGAAAGGAAGGGGTTACGCGGAGAGGGAAGGAAGTTCGAGAAAAGGGTAAATATGAAACTTCAAAAAATCCCTCATTGGAGTACTTGTGAGGGAGTTGTTTGCATGTTCATCTTTGCTTTTGCTGACTTTCGACCCCTCATCGAAATGCTTGGAGAGGGTAATTGTAAAACAACTTTTTTTTTTGTGCGTGAGCTTTTACTCTCTTACGCTTTTGCCTTTTGCTATTTTTCCTTTACATTTGCAAATAACCTTGTTGCAATATAGGTGTTTCTTTCCTAGGATTAGTTGTGTTACATCCACATGGGGCTTTAACCTACCTACAGGTGCTTCCCATGCAACGAGCTGTGTTACGTGCATCATGGACTTTGTGGTTGAGCATATAGGAGGGTCTAACAAGCATTGGGAAAAGCTTGTAAAAGAGGGGAGAGAGTGGAAATTGCAGGTATAAGGAATGAGGTAAGGGGGTTTAAAGGGTAGGATAGGATGTGCACTTTGAAGTAGCCAAGCTAGTCAAGACAACCACCTTGTAACGTTGTAGCATTTGTTACCGTGGCGAGATGCACCTTCGACCGACGCCCCTCTGGTACGCACCCTGCAAACACAATAGAGAACAAGCCAAGAGAAACAACCATGATGTAAAATGAATGAAAAGGCCTTTCTATGGATGTTGTTGGAGCAACTGATGTTGTTGCTGAGACATGCGGCATCGAAACTAGGAAGGCTAGCAGCGACCTTGGTAACATCTACGTGGAGGAGCTAGCATCGAAGGTGCTAGGAGTTGCTGTGAATGCAGATGCTCAGGAATCCCTACCGAAGGCATGCATTCTCAATTCAGCTATGAGATTGGCTACCTAACAGCTAAACATCTCTTGAACTCGAATGCTGGCAGGGGCTAGAGGTTAACAGTATTGTGGTTCGGCCACAATATTGCTAGAACTCCAGCAGCAGGCACTAACCAGGGAAGTTACTACTAGGGTGATGAGCCATGGTGATAGTAGGTCCAGAGGGTCAGCGTGATGTTGTATGACATATCTGGAGGATAAGCAAGATGCCTATAGCAGTGACATTTCATATGTTCTAGAGGGTGTTTCCATGGCGTCATGAACTACATTCTAGAACTGCAATGTCCCACCCCGTGTCGGCACTGTGCACACTCATTTGTTCTGTACTAGTGTAAATGCATGTTGGGGACATGCCGCAAACCCATTTTAAGATCCTGGTAGACCATGATGTGCTAGTTTAAGGTCCTAGTAGATCGCTATGCTAGTTTAAGGTCCTAGTAGACCGTATGTGCTAGTTTAACATTATAGTAGATGGTTGTGCTAGTTTATCGTCGTAGCAGACAATGGATGAGCTAGTTTAAGGTCCTAGTAGACCGTTGTGCTAGTTTGAGGTCCTAGGAGACTGTCTGTGCTAGTTTAAGGTCCTAGCAGACCGTATGTGCCAGTTTAACATCATAGTAGATGAGCTTTCCTAGTTTTACGTTGTAGCAAATGTGTTGTGCCAGTTTTACGTCATAGCAGTCGTGGTGTGCTAGTTTTACGTCGTAGCAGATGAGCTTTGCCAGTTTTATATCGTAGCAAACGATTACTTATCTACTTGATGCATCATATGTAGTATGGCTTGAGGTACGAGTGATTCACCAGATTTGTAAACTCGTTGTAGTCCATGTCTGCCGGCATGAAGGCCCCATTACCAAAGGCTTTTGTGACCATATATGGACCTTCCCAGTTGGCTAAGAATTTGTTCATTTTCTCATGGACAGCCTTAAGAACGAGGTCTCCCTTCTATATTGGCTGTTGTCGCAGATTTGCATGATGTTTCTTCCTTTGCTTGTTTTGATAATGCTCTATGCGACCCAGTCTCTATGCACACTCCTCCTCTATTAAGTTAAGGTCGATTATCCTCGACTCATTATTCTAGGCTTCTCTCATGACATTAGATAGGATCATTTGGAGTGATGGTACTTGCAACTCAAGAGGTAACACAGCTTCAGATCCATAAACAAGACTATAAGGTGTCTTACCTATTGCAGTCCTGGATGTCGTCCCGTAATCCCACACCACATAGAGGATTTTCTCATGCCATTGTCTCTTGCTATTGTTAAGCATTTTCTTCAGCAAGTTGATGATGGACTTATTTGTAGCCTCTTCCTGTCCATTCGCCTATGGGTAGTATGGTGAGAAAAATGATTGCCTAATGCCAACATTGCTGCAGAAGGTTCCGAGTTTCGCATTGCTAAACTGTGGCCCATTGTCAGTCACAATAGCCATGGGAAGCCCAAAACTTATCACGATGTTGTCCAAGATGAAGTGGCAAACCTGCTGAGATGTAGTCTTCCTTAGGGGAATAACTTCCACCCACTTAGTAAAATACTCGGTGGCTGTCATGATGAAACTATGCCCTGCAAAATATTTAGGTGTGATAGGGCCTATGAGGTCTAATCCCCATCACTGAAAAGGCCACGTAATCTACGTTGGATGTAATTCTGTCGATGAAAGGTGTCTGACATCTGCGTATCACTAGCATGTATCACACGTCTTGACTTTGGCCAAGCAGTCACACTCCATGTGAGGCCAATAGTACCCTAGACATCTGATTTTTGCAGATATAGCCCTAGGTGCTATGTGTCCATCACACAGTCCCTCATGTACTTCATTGACCACCTTCTGCGCTTGTTCCTCATTTACGCATGCCAGAAATATCCCGTCATAGAAGAGTTTGCACAGGGTGTTATCTCCCATAAGCACATATTGTTGTGCATGCTTACAGACTACATCTCTCTAGGTAGATGTCAATCCCCTTGGGGGCTCACCATGTTGCAGGTAGGCTTTGATGTTGGCATACCACTCCTGAGTATCCGCAATGCTAACAAAGGCTACGTGTCCTACCTAAGTGATAGGCTCAGTACACTCGATAATCGAGGTTGGTAAACTCACAAATAAGTGTGATGGAATATTTAATGCTAAAGTGGCTAAGGCATCTGCTACGGTGTTTTTGTTGCATGGCACGTGTTGGACATCTGTAGTTGCAAACTGTTTGAGCAAGGTTTTTGCTAGGTCATAATAGGGTTGCAGGTGTGTAGCTTTGCAGGTGTAGACCTCAATGATTTGATTCACAACAAGTTGTGAATCTCCACGAATCGCTAGGTATTGTATACTTAATGCTTGGGTAGCTAGAAGACCCCTGAGTAGCCCCTCATACTCTGCCATGTTGTTTGTACAAGGGAATGCAAAATGATAAGCTAAAGGATGCATTTTCCCAGAGGGGAACGAAATGAAAGTAACTACACTACCCCCTCATGTGGTCAAGGCACCGTTGAAATGCAAAGTGGCCTCAAGATATGGTGGGACAGTGTTGATAGTGCTGATGTGCTCGTTTGGAAATTCGGGGTCGATGATCACCTGGTCATCGACAGGTGAGGTCATGAGTTGTGTTGCTATTACTTAACCCTTCATCGATGATTGGATTACATAGTGCAAATTGAATTCCGCTGTTATCACTTTCCACCGAGCTATCCTTCTGCTTTCATACATGTTGTTTGTGATAGCCCGAAGTATGTTGCTTTTGCAAATAATGTTAATTTTACTACAAAATAGGTAGTGCCTCCACTTTTTCAATGCAAACACTAAGGCTAGGTAGTTTCTCTCTACCTCATTGTATTTTGCCTCATACGCTATTCATGCATGACTTAGATAGTACACTGGTATCTCAAATCCATTATCTCGTTTCTGACATAGCAGTGCTATGATAGACGTGTCGAAGGTGGCAAGGTAGATGAAGAAAGGCTTATTTCTCTGTGGTGGGCAAATAGTTGGGAGGTGCAAAAGCTCTTCCTTCAAATCATCGAAGGCTTGTTGCCATTGCTTCGTCCATTCAAAGTTAACCCCTTTATTTATAAGATGTTGCATAGGATGTAACTTGTTAGTCAGCTTCACTATAAACCTTCAAATGAACTGTACTCTACCCTGTAGCCCACACAGTTCTTTAAGGTTTGTAGGAGATGCCAGGTTGATGATGGCCTTAACTTTGTTAGGGTCCACTCGTATTCCAGCCTTTGATACTACAAACCCTAACATGGGTTCGGTTCTCACCCCAAAGACACACTTTTTAGGATTGCGACGTAAATCGTGCATTTGACAACACCTGAGGACTACACCTAGATCATTGGGATGATCAGCAGCTTCTTTAGATTTCACCGCTATATCATCCATGTAGTCATTCAATGTTTCTAAGATGTAGTTGCTAAAGATGTAAGTCATGGCTCACTGGTAGGTTGCTCTGGTATTCTTGAGGCCAAAAGGCATCATATTGTAACAAAAGGTACCCCATGGGGTCATGAAGGTTGTTGTTAACTGATGCTCTGGGTTGATACGAATTTGGTTGTAGCCAGAGAAACCATCCATAAAAGATAAAAGAGCATGACCAGAAGTAGTTTCAATGAGTTGATCAATGCTCAGAAGTGGAAAATCATCTTTGATTGTTGCCTTGTTCAAATCCCGAAAGTCTATACACATTCATATTCCTCCCGTTTTCTTAGAAACTACAATGATGTTGGACACCCATTCCGAGTAATCAACTACCCAGATGAAACCAGCTTGGTAAAGCTTGGTGATTTCATCCTGTATGGCCAGTGTAATCTCTAGTTTGACCTTGTGAGCTTTTTGCTTGACTACTTTCATGCGCGGGTCTAAGACGATGTTGTGCTGTATTAGCCTTGGATCTAAACCTGACATGTC
Organism: Gnetum montanum; assembly: GCA_015680685.1. Classification (NCBI taxonomy): domain Eukaryota; kingdom Viridiplantae; phylum Streptophyta; class Gnetopsida; order Gnetales; family Gnetaceae; genus Gnetum; species Gnetum montanum. The sequence goes on from MNCI01031359.1 coordinate 483,589, forward strand.
GTTGTATGACCATGCAAAGACGTCAATGTTGTCTTGCAAAATTTTAGCTAAATCTTTGTGCATCTGTGAACCTAGAAGGGAACTAAGTTTCAACATTTTTAACTCCCCACTAGATGTGGTCATAGGAATCTCGATGAGAGGATCCTCAGTTACAGCCCCAGCCTCTAAATCTAGGGCTTGGATCATTTGCTCAAGCTAATCTGGGGATGTTTCTAAGGATTCTATGGTGTTAACTATGGGTGATCCCCAATCTATTAGATTTGGGTTCATTTGTCTTGTGAGCTTGCCATGCGGACTTGCTAAAGCTAAAAGAGAAGAGAGATCACAATGGATTTCCATTCTTGCTCAACCTACCAAAATGAGATGAAAGTCTAGTTAAGAGGTACCTGTTGGTAGTAGTCATGTATAGAGAAAATTTGCAAAGTAGCAATAAGATGTAATCAGTAAAGTGTGATGCAAAGCTTAAAATTTGTCAGTTTAAAGTCATGGTAGACTACTAAGACGTAAAAATGCAAAACTACTAAAAAACGCAAAACTGCCAATGTGAAAATGTGAAACTGCTAGTTTAATGTCATTGTGGACTACTTAGATGTAAAATGCAAAACTACTAGTGTAAAGAACAGAAAGCTGCTAGTGTAAAAATGCAAAACCTCTAATGTAAAAAAATACAAAATCGCTAGTTTAATGTCATTGTGGACTGCAAGCGCATAAATGTCGAAACTACTAGTTTAAGGTCTTTTCAGACTAACTAGAGTGAAACTATACACTAGGAGTGCTAGTTTAAAGTCTTTTTAGACTGATAGCATGCACAATCTTTTTGGGAAGGCGAATGGCTAGCTTGAAGCCTATGCAAGCTTTTGATCGATCACACCTTCATTAATGTGAATAGTGCAACTACGTCGTGGTAGGCATGCTACATTGTATGGTATGCTCCACATTAAACGGAGAGAGAGAATGACAAGTTTCCATTTTACAATTTCGGTTATAAATAAGGGTTTACCCCTGGTAAACTTGTCATTTTCGCTGTAACAGTGTAGAGCTTGCATTCTAAGTGTAGAGCGATTGTGTTAGCGAAGAGCAAGGCGGTGTAATGTAGCAATTGAGGAAGAGCTGGCAAGTAGAGTGATGGCTCCAAAGAGGGAACACAAAAGCAAGGCACTCGCTAAGGTCGATGAAGTGTAGGGAACCCTAGAGTGGATGTCACAAGCGCGCGTCAAAGTGCAAGATGAGACACTGTTGGCTCCGTAGGCTACTATACCTTCTCTGTCTCCTTATGCTTCTATCATTGTTTTTTTTGTGATTTGTGCTTTCTATCATTGCATTGTCATTATTTTGGCCTTTACATCGTCACTGTTGCCGATTCGGCCACAACGGATGTAAAGATGCTATGCTAGGATTGCATGCAAGGCCACTTAGACCGCCATCACTATGGCTACAATTGTCGTACAGGCTTGGCTGATTTAGAAACCTGACATGCAAAAAGCATAGCATACGACCCTCAGGAGGGTTTGGCCATGCAAGATGTGATAGGGTAATGCATGTTTTGTCATGATTTGATGTGAATCGTTGTGTCAGGCATAAGATTTTTCTTGGAACTGATACAACATTTTGAACCATTATTTGTTCAAAGATTTGTTTGTTGTTGCTACGTTAAGCTAGGTTTGCTACGCTAAGCTAATTTTTCTACACTATTGTGTTCTTGTGTTTTGCTACGCTAGACGCATGCAAAGAATCATGCTATGCTAACTACTAAGTGCTAATTTTTCTATGCTATATCGAAACTTCACTTGGACATGCTGTTTACATTTGCTATTATGTTGTGTAGGATAGTGGTAAGGCCAATTCTAATTGTCCTAGAAATTGTAGGGGTTCTGTGCTGCGTGAGCGAGCCAATGGCTAATGTTCCTCCCCCACACACACATGTAGCAGAGCAGGCAGTCTAGTTCCGAGAAGGAGCATAGGAGTTCCTACAATTTCTGCTCCAACACTTTAGCGTGATCATTTGGTCAAGCTTGGTGGATGAGGTAGTGGTCGTCATAATAAAAACCCTATTGCCTAGGGTGAACTAGGTTATTCAGCAATTTTTGACTAATGGAGAAATTAGCAGCGAGTAGGGAGAAGGGTCCAGTCAATGCCCCAAAAATTTGAGATGTTTAGCTTGGATCTGGGATATGCTCGAGTACAATTGCTATCACCAATACAACACATTGTTTATTACGCGTCACATGGGAACGTGCTTTCAAAACCCACTAGGAACTATCTACAGCGCCAGCGGGTGAGGTTCATGGCTATGTTCCATTACACTATGCAATGTTTGCTACGCTAGACAAATGTTCACGATGTGTTCTTGTTACTAGGTTTTACATCAACGAGGAAGGGCTTCACAGTGATATGAATGTGCTGTCCTTAGCACAGATGGCGCTACGGGAGTTTTCTGCCACTGAGAACATACAATGTAGGGGTGAGTACCAGACCTACCCAACCTGGTACCCTAGGCCCTACAACAGATGCAAGGATTTCAGTTGGTTGGATGTAGGATGGGCACCCTTTAAACTGATCACCATCAAAGATGTCTTGGTTGATCTCCCATCATTCCCATCACCATACAAACCTGGTAAGCTAAACTTTGGTTTGTTGCATGTCTAAGTTTTGTTTCTATTAAACTGCTACTTATGCTTAGCCTAACTTGGTTTTTTTTTGTGCTTTTTTGTGTTTTATACAAACTGCTATAGGGGTGAAGAAGTCCCAGGAGGTGACGGTATTCACCTCTGGGAACCAGGAGGCCAACATCTACTTCAAGTACGAGGAGGTAGATGTGAGCCAACACTGGATATGGAGCATAGCCTTAGAGTACTTGACCAAGAACCTTCAAGCCACTAGGCTCATGGATTTGTTTCTGGCCCTAAATCCAAACGTCCCTACCACTGAGATGCTCGCCCTAGCTGACTCCTTTTCTGAAAAGGCGAACCACTTCCGCACACGCATACACAACGTGTGAGTGGTTTGAGAAATTAATGATCAGCTATTTGTAGACCTTTTCGATGTCCCTGCTAATGGCATCCCCATCAGGTCAAGGACCAAGAGAGAGGTGAACCGTCAAAGGGAAGAAATTGAGGAGTGGTTAGGGGCTGAAAAGGAACAGAAGGGAATCCTCATGGAAAAGGTTAGGCCGAGCTCCACCAGAGACATTTACCCTATCTTCTGTGCTCACACATTCCCCCAGCTACTTTCCCAAAGAAAGATCCTTGCGATTGAGTAAGCTTGGATTATGCGGGAGGTTATGGAAGAGGAGGCGCACTACAACTGGGCATAGTATCTATGCAAGGGCTTGCAAACTAAAATGGTCAAGCTTCATAAGAATCAAGAGTCTCATTTCAATGTGCACTACACCTTCTACATAGCATTCTTGTGGCATTTCGCAGAGTTCTTGGTGATCCACGAGAAGGAAGTCTAGGTTATGCAAGATCGTAACCAGATTTCTAAACCATGGATTTGCTAGATTCTTCGGACCACCTGAGGCCAAGATCCCCCAGAAGCTATTGGGGAGTCATTTTCTATGATGACTAAGGATTGGGTGGCCTGCAACTTTCATGGCCAGGACAATGTGGGAGATGCACCCCATGCTACCACAGGTAGCATTTCCCAGGGAAAGCACCTAATCGCTGAGATGGTGGCTACAAAGTCACAATGAAAGAGGCCTCGTTCAGATGAGGAACCGTCCTACACAGTAGGAGAAGGAAGGTCATTTAAGCTATGTAGGACATAGCCTCCCATCGGTAAATGCTCCTTTGTTTGGTTGCTTCTTCACCTCTTTTTTGAATGCTTGCTACGCTATGCTACACTGAGCAGCATAGCATAGTGTAGCACCTACTTTAAGCTAACGTTGTTTAAACTATAATGCTAACATATTTTTTTTACTGCCAAAGGAAGAAGAAGAAGAAGAAGAAGGTGAAGAGGAAGTATTGACCCCCAAGTTGGAGGCAACGAATAAAAATGCATGGGGGCCAGTCATAAAGGAGAGGGCCCCAATTAAGAGGGAAAGAGCTCCCGCCATGAACAAAGGAACTCCTATCGTCGAGAAGAAGCCCCTTACTGAAGAGGAAGACTTTTCTAATGACGAAGAGGAGCCTCTAATGGATGAGGAGGGTGTTGGTTCTTTGAAAGGAAAGGCACCAATGAATAAAGAAATAGCCCTCATCAGCCAAAAAGAGACTCTTACTAGAGGTCCCTTTACTGAACACAGTTCAGTAATGGGGGAGTTGACGCATGCCAGGGGTACTGCCATGACTTTAAACTAGAAAGGCGGAGAACTACAATTAGACATCGGTGAGTTTGAAAATGTATTTGATGACATGTCAATGGGTGATCCCCTCATTATCACCCTCGAGGATTTACTAAGTAGGAGCCCCTACACTTTCATTCATGTTACTCACCACTTTGTTCTAGTCTACCTTGGTCTAATGCATTTAGTTTCATGATAGACACCACTGCCAACACTACAGGACCTCCCTTGATTCTCCTGGAACCATGGGCCAAGACCCCCGACAAGTTTACCTTCATGCAAGGGGTCGTCGACGACATGGTTAGCCATCTTAGACAGGTTGATCTTGAAGTGGGTAAGTGAAATGGCTATACTAAGCATTTTGAAGTTGCTATGCTAGGTCTATTGAGTTGTTGACTTTGCTATGCTAATGTGATTGATGCACTTTTTATGTATTACAATAGCCTCTTGACTCAAATGGGACCCAAATCAGGTATCGAAAGTCAATGTTGTGCCTACATTCTCACCCGAAGTAACCGAGGTGCCTCATCGAGTATATGACGAGGCTAGAAAATGTGCTTTGCACTCAGCACACTCCTTATGGGAGTGTAGGCACGTCAACAAGGACCTGTGGAAGAGGGTCCAGAGGATCAAGAGGGAGAAGGCTGACCGAGCACTGAGGTGGGAGATCTCAGATCCAGGAATGATTTCCTCCTAGACCGTGAAAATAATGATGGCAGTTGGCACACAGCTATCATAGATTACGCTAGATATTGGATAGTCGTGCGGTGCAACAATGAGGCCATCAGAGAAATAATAGAACAGCGAATGCAAATGGACTTATTGGCTAAAAAAAACCAAGATTAGAAAGATTACAGTGTCAGGGTTTACGATTGGGTAGTCCCAAAAGAACCATAAGCATATGTATAAGTTGGAATGTGCCACCTACTGCAAACTATATAGAGATGCTTTTGTGGAGGTGTTTACTTATAAAGCATTCATAAATGCCATTGGTGCTTTTGAGGCTTGCAACAAGTTCATGGAGTGAGTGACGGTCACTGAGTCTCCTGAATGGGAAGTGGATCTTCCAACAGGTGAGACCGCCACTGCCTCTTTTTCTCTAGGACCACTGAGATGGACAACTATTGAAAAGGAGAAAGTTGTTGCAGATGCTGGACCAAGAAATAGGCACTAGGCTAATATCACAGAAGATGAGATCTGGGAATGCCTTGGGCTCAAGTTGGATTGCACACCCCTTAAGATGGAAGCAGGACCATCTCAGGTTAGTCACTTTCCGTTATGCAAAGGTTTTATATTTTTCTAGTGTTTATGTGTTTGTGTAGCTAACTATTTTACTATTGCAATGTAGGCTCCAGGAGAAGGTGCAGGGCCCGCTGAGGGAAAAGATGAGGATGCAGGCGAAGGTGGTGCAAAGGGAGAAAATGTGGCAAGAGATGACGTAGAAGTAGGTGAAGTGGTTGAAGATGATGCAGGAGAAGATAACCCATGACAGCATGGGGTTTTAAAATTATTTTTGAATTTTTGGCAAACAATTGCAAACATTGGTTACGTAGAACTATTGAATAGAAAATGAAAATGAGATTTTGGCAAGTTTTTTGGTGCTACGCTAGCTTATGTGTTATGTGTGCTATCTATATGATTGTTTTTTTATGTTTTTTCTTTTTTCCTAGTTTTAGGCCATTTCAGGCCATTGCTAGTTTTAGGCCATNTATGTTTTTTCTTTTTTCTTAGTTTTAGGCCATTTCAGGCCATTGCTAGTTTTAGGCCATTTCAGGCCATTGCTAGTTTTAGGCCATTTCGGGCCCCTGCTAGTTTTAGGCCATTTCGCGCCATGGACGTGACATACACAGAGGGAAAATAGTTTTAGGCCATTTTGGGCCATCACTAGCTTTAGGCCATTTTAGGCCACGACTAGTTTTAGGCCATTTCGAGCCACGAACGCAAATGAAATATATGTTAACGATTAAAAGAAAAAGTGAGTTTGGCATAACTAGTGTAGATGGATGGATGCAAAATGAATGAGTGATAACTATACAATGAATGTTAATTGGGTAGGAAGTAGTGGGGTTGCTACGCTATGCGTAACTGCTTCTTGACCCATCGTGGGTTGGCGAGGTGTAGGGCCGACATGCTTTGCCACGACCTTCACCTATATCATTGTCCTCTGCTTGGAAGGGAAACTCTACCCATGCATTTTCATTTTCTGAACAGGCTTGTTGAGCCATTTCTTTTGCTAAACAGTTAGTTGTAGAGACAGGCACTTCATTCTTAGAGGTTACAACCTCTGAGCCCTATCCCATATCTATGTTATTGATAGCCTGTGTAGCTACCTTGTCACCATGGATTACCACCTCCCTGCCTGCATAGGGTAGATGGATCTTCTAGTGTATGGGCAAAGAGATAGCCCTAAGTTGCACTAACCATGACCTCCCCAAGATCAGGTTAAACTCAAGCATCTTCTCAACCACGATGAACATTGCATTTGTGGAAAACTGGTCCCCTGCCATAAAGTCAATATGGACAGTGCCGTTTACCATGACTCATGCCCCATTGAATGACTTTAGGCATGACATTATTGTGGGTCTAATCTGGTTGACCAAACCCAGCTTGTCTACAATAGGGAATGGGATGACATTTGTAGCAGCCCCATCATCAACGTGTACCCTCCGAATCTTATGTTGGCTGACCTGAATTGTGATGAACAAGGGTGCTATGGTCACCTGACCCTTTTCAGGGTCTTCCCTAATAGAACTGTCGCAAAAAGTTAGTTGGTATGGCTGAGGTTCTGCAGGCGCAGAAGGAAGCATGATCGAGTGGATTGTCTTCTCTTCTACTGGAATGTTCTCGTCAATCGGAATTGTAGTTAACATGCGGACCAAAGCCTCATGGTGTGCGGTAGACGTCATGATCATGCCGTATAGGCTCAACATGGTGTTTTTCTATTTTAGAGCCTATTTGACCTGAGTGAGAGCATTTAAGAGGTCCTGGCCACCCTCCTGTTTACTACCCTTTTCCTCTTCTATCCGTCTGAGAAGATGAATTTCCCAAGGAGGGGTAATTTTAGGTCTGGGTTCAAAACCTTTTTGGCGAGGCAGCGAAGACTGTGTGAGCGTAGAAACATTTCCTTTTAAAAATGAGGACATAGATGCAGGGGTGAAAGCATAGTCTGTGTCATGACCACACTGTTGGTGGTAGTCATAGAACCGTTCCAACTTAAAACCCTTAGGAACTGGGGGCTCATTGGGCAAGGCCAAGGAGGGGTTCCTAAGGAGCTCATAATACCACTACTGTTTCCTAGCCCCATCCTCCAACATATTCTTGCATTGGATGTACCCCAGTACCAGTAGTTGCTTCAGAAGATCTGAAGGCTTGACAAGCAATGCGGTATATTTTGAGTGCTCTTTAAGCTCAAAGTTCAATTTGGGTTGTGCATATGTCTCAAGTGAAGATGTGGAGAGTTGTAGTGTGTTGCCCTGTTTGGGTGCAGGGCTAGTTGCAGGTGTGGCTAGTTTATTGTTGTTCTTGTTACCATTGTTGGGTTTTGCCTCGTTTGCCATAGCGGCCATTGTGGCAGTCATAGCCTTACCCTTTTCTTTATCCTTCTTCATGAAGGTGTTCTTATATGCAACATAGGCTGAGTCTTTGCTTGCCTCAGCCGCATCCTGAATGCTCTTAGTCTAAGAGAATGCTTGACTAAGAGTGCGAGGAGTGAGATAGTATAGCTTAGACTTGATAAAGTCATTCACTGCACCCTTCAAAATGGCCAACAAATGGACCTCCACGATGGGCTTGTGAATTTCGTTGAGGGTAGTGCTCCACCGCTAGATGAACTTCTGGACTAGTTCCAGAGGATCCTGCTTCATACTCATTAGCTGATCTAGTGTGACTTCTGGCCTCAAGTTGTACTTGAAGTGCATCACAAATTAGGTCAGCAACTCCTCTATAGTTGAGATGGAGGAGCGTGGTAGCGCACGATACCAGTTTAGGGCTTTTCTAGTCAAGGACATGGCAAAGACCTGGATGACCCTATGTAGCCATTGTTGCAGGAGAAGGGACTCAAACCTGAATGTAACAAGGTATGCATTGGGATCCCCCTTCCTATTGTATTTCGTGAAGTGGGGAAGTGACATCCCGGGGGTAACATTAGTGTGGGGACTGCCAGGCTAATGGGATCATCTTGATAGAAGTTCATGACTTGTACCATGTCTAACCCGACAGCCTTGAGGTATTTTATTTCCTCAGTAAGGGTCTAAAGAAGCCAGAACACTTGATCCTGACTTGGAGATGACCAGATGTTTGGGAAACTACCGGAGAAACTCCCGTTGATGGAGTAGCAGGGGAAGCAATGTGATCCATTGGCAGTGCCGTTGGGATGGCCCCTGTGAATGGTGTTTCTTGTGGCATCCACCACCCAGCAGGTGCTATTGGAGTAGCAATGAAGGGTTGTGCCATAGAATAGGTGGCTTGTGTGTGAGGTGGAATAGACAATATGCCCTCGTCGGGTTGTACCGTTTGCAGGGTTTGGTAGGTCTGGTGGGGAACATAATGAGACATCTACGATGGTAGCGTAGCAAGAGGAGAAGTAAATGGGGTCCATCACATGGACGAGCCTGGGTCCACCACTGATGGTGGTATAGGTGTAAATGCAAGAATAGAGGCAGAAGTTGCACACAACTGCGAAGGTACAGTGTGAATGTATGGCAGGGTCGTCGTGGTTGGTGTGTGTTGTGAAGCAAAAAGGGATTGATGAACGACTACTGGAGGAGTAGTGACTAGGACTAAGATAGGGATGTGGGTGTGTTGATACACCAAGGGCATGGTACAGCTACCCATGATACGTGGAATCATAGGCTGCAATGACACAGCCGTGATCCCAAAGGGAGCGGTTATAGACAACAGGTTGGTCCAAAAAATTGGGTAGGAAGGACTGTGGCTGGGTCAACTTGACCCCCATCATCGGATTGGGAACCCAGTTCCTCCTGTCCATCCTGGAAAGCCTCATTGTGGTGGTACGCTATGTCTTGCAACTCCCTAGGCCTAAGGACCTGGAGTAGTTGATCTAGAATCCATTGGTTCATTTGCGTTAATGGGATGGAAATGCCAAGAGTGGGAACAAATTCCTTCCCATTGCAGTAGGCGAACTCAAAGCTATGTTTCTCTTCGAGCTCTTGTGCATCTAAGGGAAGGTTTTCTTGCACCTTAGCGTAGAGGAAGTTGTATCACTCATGTTGTTGGGCCAAGCCCTCAGGTCCCTAATTTTGGATCCTGAGGGATCGACGTGGCCCCAACCTTGGGCTGAGTGGTTGTTCGGCACCTATGATGCCTTGAACCATGAAGGGAACCTCAAGGTTAGAGGTAGCAATAGTAGTAGTTGAAGAATTCATTCTTGCAAGATTAAAGGAGTCGCAAACAAGGAAAACCAGGAGATCTAACAGTGACCTAAGGCTTTATGTCCTGCAGGGTTCCAGAAGAATTTTCGAAGTGACCGATTTCCACCACATAGTATGTAAACAACCTCAAAAGGGTGTAACGTTTATGCTAGCATGTATTGAGGGACAAAAAGCAAATAGGACTACCATGAAAACAAGGAGAACAGATGGCGTTCAGAGGCTTTATGTCTTGTAGGGTCCCGAAGGAACCGTTGAAGCTCCCGATCTGTACCACACTACATGTACAAAACTACGAAAGGGTGTCAAGTTTATACTAGTGCATGTTGGGGTACAGAATGCATACAAGACTACCATAAAACATAGAAAGGGAACCAAAAGTTCCTCCTTATAGCACTAGAAAACTATAACGACCGAAAACATCAGCAGCTAGAAAACACCGAGAGGTCATCGGTTGGACAGTCTTAACTCCGAATCCGTGTAAGGGCCATGCTTGATAAAAAATGGAAATGAGGTTCCCTGAATGGTCTGGTCGATCAAACAAGAACTTAATCAGTGTCTCTAAACCTTTTGCAAACGTTTGATTTGAAAATAATGCTTATAGCGAAAAATAATAATTTTTAAATGGAAGGAGATGAAAATGATGTAAAAATGCAATGATAAGCAGGATAGCAAAATAAATCAGAGTTAAGAAAATGCACCACTTCAAGATTATGGCTTTACTTCTTCAAAGTGAATACAATTGGTTGCACAACATTGGGAAGCACAGAGATCCCAAAAGTAACCAGGACGTTCAAAAGCAAGCCAACAATGTGCTTGAACGCGGGTTCAAGAGCCGAAAATGCCAAAATGCTACAAGGCCAAACAAGTTAGCTTGAAATAGACAGAGTTTGTTTTTGCTAACCACTAATAGAATTTGCTAACTGCTCAAGTTTGCTCTCAAAATGCTAATTTTTTTGCTAACATTTACCAACAAGACTTGCCAACTACTACTTAAATCTGCTCACGAATGCCAATTTGCCAACTTGCCAACCTTTTTGCCAATTTTCCAACTCGTTGAGTGTTGCTCGTCAAGGTATTTATAGGGCTAGGACGGTGCAAGAAACGTGGGTTGGATACCATGTACCCTAGACCCACAAGGTATTGACGTGTCTATCCTGCATGGACATGCAAAGCTAATTGATTGATGAGCCTGCCATGCTGTAATTACGTTGTCAGAACATGAAGATGTATGCCAACGATGTAGACGAGTGAGGCGCATTGGTGTAGTGTAGCTACCTGCTACACTGTGCAATGCTTTGAGGCATAGCATGTTGGTGTAGTGTAGAAAATTTCTACACTGTGCTACCTACTACGTTGTGCTACTCTTTGGAGCATAGCATGTTGGCGTAGCGTAGCAAATTACTATGTTGTGCTGCCTGCTATGCTATGCTACACATTGGAGTATAGCATGTTGGTGTAGCATAGCAGCTCTACTACATTGTGCTACGCTATGCATGGTAGCATAGCGTAGCCAACAGTTTGAAGGAGAAAGTTACGTTGGAACCTTTTGCACGTGTTGGAAGATTCTAAACTATTTTGACTGGTTCTGTATGTTTGCTACGGTATGCTACGCTACATAGCGTAGCATACTGTAGCAGTCGTCCTTAGCTGCAAAAATTCTTAACAATTTGCAAACTTTGTTCTTTACAATGTGAAGCCTTTAAACTTGCTGATCCTGCCTCTTGAGATGCCTTTTGAAGTTCTTGAACAAATGCTACGTTGTGCTACGCTATGTAGCGTAGCATATCGTAGCAGCCAACATAGCCTACTTTTTGTTGAATTTGTCGCTTTCTAATAGAAGGAGCCTTGTTGAAGGACTTGGAGTCAAGTGAGAAAACTGGTGTTGAAGGCTGAAGGTGCTTACCAAGTGTAATTGGAATTACTAAGTAAGCTGAGCCTTTCTATCTTGCTTCCGCTACACTGTGCTACGCTACATAGCGTAGCATAGCATAGCACTTCATCCTGCAACTATCTTCTGATGCTTGTTACGCTATATAGCATAGTGTAGCATAGTAAACTTCTTGACTAGAAAATTTGCCAAACTATTTTGCGCAACCTAAGCACCACCGACAACCCCACGCATGGCTTCTGAGTAGGCTACCAGTTGAATGAACTACCCAGGTGGGCAAGCTGGAGAGTCCGTTAGGCCTGTCAATACTAGGAGTAGAAAATTTGCCAAACTAGATAGTCTAAACTCAGAGCATCCATTTCTTGCCGAAGTGACATGACATTGCCTAAATTCCAAGGACCTGGTGAAGCAAGAATGCCTTGAAAATTTAGGGTGTTTCATCCCCCGACATGGATGCTAGGCCATCTCAGGTTAGTCACTTTTTGTTTTGTCATAGTTTATTTTATAAAAGCCTTTGTTGCAACTTTAATTCATTATTTTATTTTCTTTGTTATGCAAGATCGAAACAAAGATGCAGGACCCAGTGAAACAAGGAATGGTGGTGTAGGCGAAGACTCATAGCTTAGCAGCACAAAAATTTTAATTCTTGTCTTTGGACTGAAAATTTTTTGTAAACATTATTGATTATTATTGAATGAAGAATATAATGTGAAGAAATTTTTTTCATTTTTGTTAATGTGTTATATTTATTTTTTATTCTTTGTCTTTTTAAGCCCCTTGGAAGCTTCTCATTTTAGTTTTAGGCCATTTTGGGTCATCGCTACTTTTAGGCCATTTTGGGCCACAACAATAGTTTAAGGTCATTTTAGGTCATTGCTTAATGATAAAATATTTTTTATTTTTTCTCTTATTTTTGGAGAAATGGGGTGGCCAGTTTTAGGCCTTAGTGGGCCGCAATGGTAGTTTAAGGCCATTTCAAGCCACTATGCTAGTTTAAGGCCATCTCAAGCCACAACACTGGAATTAATGCAAACAACAGCTATAATGTAAACAGTGGACACAATGTAGAAAATAGACATGATGCAAATGCAAATAGTGGATGTGATGCAAAGAACTGAAATAATGTAAGATTATAATGCCAAAAGAAATGAGCATGGAGCAAACTGTAAACATGGTGCTAAAAGTGAACATAATGTAAACAATAAACGTAATGCCAAGATTAGGGCGGAAGGAGATAACAAAGCCAAGCATTTATGGAGCTGAAGCAAAGATAATCTTTAATTGTGCCACTATTTTTTGACCCATCGTGGGCCAGGTGAAGCATATGGCCGAGGGGCTTTGTTGCGGTATTCTTCTATGTCATTGTCTACAGCATGAAAAGGCAACTGGGCCCACATAGTTTCTTTGTCTAAGTTGGCATTTTTGGCCAACTCATTAGTTAGAAATGTAGTTTCAGTAGGAATAGATGCTTCATTTTTAGAGATTACTACCTCTAAGCCCTACTCCATATCAACGTTGTTTATTTCTTGGGCAGCCACTTCGTCACTGTAGATCACCACTTCCCTGCCTGCATAAGGTAGGTGGATCTCTTGATGTATGGGTGAAGAGACAGCCCTTAATTGGGCTAACCATGACCTCCTCAAGATCAGGTTAAACTTGTGCATCTCATCTACCATGATGAACACCGTGCTTGTGGGGAACTGGTCCCCTACCACAAAGTTAATTTGGACAGTTCCCTTTACCATTACACACGTTCCATTAAACAATTTCAGTCACGAAGTTGCCATGGGCTTAAATTGATCAACCACACCCAATTTTTCCACTATGGGAAATGGAATAACATTTGCAGCGGCCCCATCATCAATGTGTACCCTTTAAATCTTGTACTAGCCGACCCAAATTTTGATGAACATGGGTGTTGTTGTCACCTAACTCTTTTCAGGGTCATCCTTAATGGACTCATCATGAAACGTCAACTAAGTTGGCTATGGTTCTTCAGCCATAGAGGGAAGCATGATAGTGTGGATCACTTTCTCCTCTGCCGACATGTTTTCATCAACCGATATGGATGCTAACATGCGAACCATGGCCTCGCGGTGCGTGGTGGAAGTCATTATCAAGTCATACAGGCTCAAAGTTGTATTTTTCTATTTCAAAGCCTATTTAACTTGCATGAGGATGTTAAGGAGATCCTGTCCTCCATCTTTTTTTTTATTACCTTTTTCCTCCTCCATTCATCCTAAGAGACAAATCTCCTGAGGGGGTGCAGTTCTAGGTTAAGAACTAGGCTTTTTTGAGTAGGAAGGTGACGATTGTAGGCAGGCATTGTTATCAGTTATTGATGATGAAGGGGCCATGGGCTTCAAGGCCAAGGGAGTAGGCTTGGGGGGGCCTAACGCGGTGTGTTCCTTGGCCATCTTGTCTGCTGAACGCTCTTCCCATTTTTTTGAATGGGGAGGCTGCAGTGCTATTTTTGTTGCTTGACTTTGCATGGTAGAGGCACTTGAATGTTTTGACACCTTAATGACGAATGGTGCCTATGGTGTTGGTGTAGGTGATGGCCTAGCTTTGAGTACAAAAGGTGTGGGGGCAGATGTCTGAGGAGGAACCTTAAAGACAAATGGTTGCTGTGACATTGTTCTTGTTGTTGTCAGAGTTGTTGTGTTATGTGGAGGCACATGCACCATGAATGGTTGTTGTGGTGGTTTTGGATTGTTGTTGTCAATGCCAGTAACATTAATTGTGTATCCCACGTTGTTGGCATTCAGGGGATCCTTGTAAACATGCATTGATTGATTCTCATGGTAGACAGGATTGCTTTCGTCCAAAACCAATTTTACCTAATCAATCATCTATTGGATGTCATCTTTCAGTGCTAGATAGTAATCTGTATCATGGCCACAGAGTTTATGGTATTCATAGAAGCATTCTAGCTTGAAATTCTTAGGAACTAGCGTCTCATTGGGCATGGCCAAGGAGGAGTTCCTAAGAAGTTCGTAGTACCGTTAATGACATTTAATCACTTTCTCTAACATCTATTTATGTTGTATACACCCAGCCCCCAATAGTTGCTTCAAAAGTTCTAAATTCTTAATGGGCAAGGTTGTATAATTAAAGTGATCCTTGCACTCGAAGTTGGGCTTAGGTGGGGTTAACGCCTTAAGTGCTGATGTTGAGGGCTAACTGATGTTATTTGAGCCCGATGTGGCGTTAGTGGGTGCTGTGGCTACCTTTTTTTTGTTACTGTTGTTGGGTTTGATCTTGTTAGTCACAGCGGCCACCATGGTTGTTGTGGCCTTGCCCTTATCTTTTTCCTTTTTGACATGTGCATTTTTGTATGTAACATAGGATGGGCCTTTGCTAGCTTCGGCTACATCCTGGATGCTCTTGGTCTGAGAAAAGGCTTGACTAAGAGAGCACGAGGCTAGGTAGTAAAGCTTTGACTTAATAAAGTTGTTTACTACCCCCTTGAAGATGGCCAACAAGTGGGCCTTACCAATAGGCTCATGTATCTCATTCAAGGTTGTGCTCCACCATTGTATGAATATTTACACAGACTCCAGCGGGTCTTGCTTGATGTTCATTAGCTAGTCCACCGTGACCTCCGGTTTCAAGTTATACTTGAAGCAGGTCATGAACTGACTCAACAACTCCTCTAAAGTTGAGATGAAGGCATGTGGGAGCACACGGTACTAGTCTAGAGCTTTGCCTATCAGAGACATGACAAAGACATGAATGATGATGTGTGGCCATTGTTGCAATAGTAGAAATTTAGATCTAAACGTTACCAAATGTGTGTTGGGATCACCCTCCCCGTTGTATTTTGTGAATTAGGGAAGTGGCGGCCTAGGGGGTAACATAAGAATAGGAACGGTCGGGCTAATGGGGTCATCATGGTAGAAATCCATGACTTGTACCATGTCAGAACTTGTAGCTTTGAGGTGTTTAATTTCCTTAATGAGGGTTTTGATAAGTTAAAAAGCTTGATCTAGACCCAGGGACATTGTAGATGGTTGTGGGGCTACCTGAGTAGCCATTATTGGTGGCATTGTAAAGGTAGTAGCCTGGCCCATGGGGGTGTTGTTGGGGCCACTCCTGAAAATGGTGTTGCCTGGGCAGTCCGCCACCCAGTGGATGGTGCTGTTGGGGTGATGATCGCTGGTGTCACTATGGGGTTGGTAGCTTGCCTAGTTAGTAGGGTAGCCCACAGCCTTGTGTGTAGTTGTACTATGTGCGGAAGCTAGTGTGCTTGGGGTTTCACGTAATGTGACATTGGAGAAGGTTACGTAGTAGGAAAAGAAGTAGTTGGTTCCCACCATGTAGTTGAGACTAGGTTAGCTATTGATGGTGGGACGGGTGCAAACAAGGGACCAAGGGTGAAGCTCACATGCGACTATGACATGGACAAAGTATGGACATATGGAAATGTAGCTGTGATTGATGTTTCATATGATGCCAAGGCATACTAAGAAGAAAGGATGATAGGGAAAGAAGTTGAAGGGGCCACCTACTGGTATGTAGAAGGTACGAAATGGCTGCCCATGGTTGACAAAGGTATGGGTTGTGGTGGGGTTGTGGTAACCATAAAGGGGGCAGAAGCGAAGAGCAGGTTCAACCAAAAGATAGTAGTGGGAGGGATAACTGTAGCATAGGTCTAGCCACCACCTTCGAAGTGGGAGTCTAAGTCCTCCTATCCATCCTGGAATGCTTTTTCATAATGAGACACCATGTTCCATTCCCTGGACCTACTGACTCGCATCAGCTAGTCTAAGACCCATTGGTATGGTTCGATCAATAAGATGGTGATGTCAAGGGCAAGGATGAACTCCCTCCTATTCCGATGGAGGAACTCGAAGTTATGTTTACCCTCGAGTTCCTGATGGTCCAAGGGTAGATTCACCTAGACCTTTACGTAGAGGAAGTCATACCACTCTACGTCTTACACCAAGTGCTGGGGTGACAGGTGCCACAATTTAAGGGACTGGCATGGTGCCAACACTAGGCTAGGTAGTTGCTCAGGACTTGTCATGTTTTGGACCAAGTAGGGAACCTCCAAGTTTGAGGTGGTGGCAGTAGTGGTTGCAGGAATCATCTTCTGTCATAAGATGGAAACTCTAAAAGATAGAAACTAAAACTAGGTATTCTGCTGAGTTATGCCTACTACGCTAAGTAGGAGTGTTACGCTAGAAGGTTTACCATGTGGTAGGAGGTGAAGGTAGCATGGGGCAGTAAATAGGGTAAACACAGTAAGGTAAGCAGTTGGTTGGAGGCTTTCATCTTGCCAGGTCCCAGAGGAACCGTCGTTGCGACCAATCTACACCGCATAGTGCGTAGAAAACTACAAGGGTGTCACATCCATGCTAGTAGGTGACAGGGTATAGATAGCGTGTAGGATTACCCGTGATATGAGAAAAGGGCACCAAAGGCCCTCCTTTTAGCGCCAAAAACTATAGTGACTGAAAACGTCAATGGCTGGAACACCGAGAGATCACTGGGCATACAACCTAACCCCAGATCCGTGCGAGGGTTATGCTGGATGTAAATAGATGCAGGGCCTTGAATGGTCTCATCGATTAGATAGGGACTTAAATGGTATACAATAACCTTTCATAAATGTTGGTTTTAAGGCTATGATATGCACGTTGAGTGATAGGCGGTGAACATGAATCGATTGATAATAGTGTAAAACATGAAGATAACAAAACAACATGAAACAGGTTTTGGAGAGATAGTGCACCACCCCAAGATCAGGGGATCTAATCTTTGCATGAGTGAAGGAGGTGTACAATAGATGGCAGTGGGGACAAGCACAGCTTGTGATGAAAAGGTATGGTCACAACTCCTTAAACTACTATCAACAGCTTGCTAATAGGGTCCTTCTACTTGCCAATCTGCTTGCCAAGACTAATTTCCAAGAAGCCAAAATGCTGAAATGCCAAACAGGCTAAAAAACTAATCATGCTAAAAGTTTCAGAACCCAACCACGGGAAAGATGGATCTCAAAGCTAACTATGCCAAAAGCCAACCCTTTGAACATTATTCATCAAGCTATTTATAGGGCCAGGAGTAGGAGAAAAATGTGGTTTGGATGCCATGTGTCCTGGGTCCCACAAAGTGCAAACATAACTATGTCATGTTGTTGTGTAATACTGAGTGTGAAAACTACTACACTATGACCATACTGCTCATGCTGCATGTGCCAAAGTTTAGTGAGCTTCCATGTTTGTTATAAAGAAAACTACCAATAGTGAATGCAAAATAGAGTCTATGCTCCAAGACTATGTCTTCCCTACTCTTGCGAGCAGGGTTAAGCATAGGGACAACTTTGGGGATGGTTAGGGGGTGCAAAACAAAGCAATCTTGTTGACTTTGTCCTTTGAAGATATGTCAAGACTAGAGTAAGTGTTGCCAACAAGTTTTGAAGCTAACTGAAGATGTCTTGAGGCTTCCATGCAAGTCTTACGCTAATTACACTGCATAGCATATTGGCGTAGTGTAGACATCCGCATGCTACACTATGCTACACTACGTAGCGTAGCCACCGATCTTGAAAAAAATCTTTCCTAAAAGCCAAAAATACCTATATGAGACCTGGCTAAGCAAGTAACTACAACCTTGTCTTTCATGCTGAAAGGTCCTGGGACCTGCTAAGTTCATCCTTGGGAAATTTTTGTGTTTTGCATCCTCACTATGCTATGCTACGCTATGTAGCATAGTGGCCAATATGTCATGCATCCTCATCTAACCTGCAATGCTTTGTCAAGAAACCTTGCTTGGGGCCTAAGGGCAAAGAGGGATTGTCAGTCTTGGAGGCTGAAGTGTGACTAAGTGCAATCCTCTTGCTGAAACTACTTGGAAAAGGGCCTTTATGCACTCTATCCTTGCTATGTTGTGCTACGCCATGCTTGGCAGGGATTCAGACTTAATTTTGCAAACATTTTGTTACAGGATGTCAGTTGGCATGTTAGCAGAGCAAACTTGTTTGATGGTTGGAGCAAGGGAAAATGTGCTTACTCCATCAGAGCCATTTGATAGGAGTATTATCAGAGTTCATCCCTACAACGTTGTGCTACGCTACATAGCGTCGCATAGCGTAGCACCTGAATGAAGAAGATTTCTGACAAAATTTGCCACATTTTTTTTATGTTACATTGCTCATGCATCAAGGATGAAGTGGGGCAGATATCCTGAAGGACTACTAAATTTTTGTCAATCTACATCTTTTGGGTGTAATCAGTCTCCCCAAGGCCTACCACACTGTGCAACATAGCATAGCATAGCAGGTCTTGTAGTTAGAAAACTTGTTGAATTGTTTAGTTCATCCTGAATACTTTTGGTAGCTTCTAGCATGGTCCCTGGGTAAACCATTAGCCAGGTCAAGTATCAAGCTAGGCAAGCTAGAGGGTGTAGCGAGCCTATCAGCCCATGTAATAGAAAAATTTCAACCTATATGGTCTACCCCCAATGCCTCATTCATGAAAAATGGCCTTATGTTTAGGTGCCATGTTGACTGTGCTACAAAGGGCATTGTCTACACAGTATAGCATGAGACCAGACTTGTGGGAACCCTTGTCCACATTTTAAGACTGCTAAATCATCAGAGTTCCAAAATATATGGTGTTTCAAACAATATCCCAAGATTTGAAGGGGGATATAACTTTGATCCCCAAAACCATCTACAATCCTTTCATGATGCCTACACCTTACAAAACATTGAAAATAATTGGAAAAATTTGAAGCTATTCCCTAGGACACTCATCAATGATGAAGAGAGATGGTGTCAATCCCTAGGGCTGAAATCTATCTGCAGATAGAGTACCATGCTAGAACTATTTAATGAAAAATACCAAACATATTCTAGGGTGTCTAATCTAAGAAGGTAAATCCAAGGCTAAAAGTAGGGAACACATAAACCCTTGGATGCCACCATGGGTAGATATTATTCCCTCTTTCATCAATGGCCTTGTCATGGTTATTCTCAGAGGGAACAACTCTACCACATCATAGATGGGCTCAGAGCAGAAACCAAAAGAAATCTTCGAATTTATGCCTAAGGGAGACTATTCGAACTAAGAGCTCATTAGATACAAAGGCTGATAGAGTAGGTAATAAAAGAAGAAGGTGATTTGTGAAGAAGGGAAAGTGTAGAAGAGTATAATAGGGATCCTTCCATAAGGAAAAGGGAGGTTTGATTTTGTGATGAGGAGGAGTCACCACTCAATGAGGTCGTGAATAGGGAAACCTTGCCCATCCAAAAATCTGTTTTTGATATTTTAATAAAGGTTGATAAATTATCGAACTCTTTGGATGAAAAATTCCAAACTACTATGAAGATTGCTAAAAAATCCAAATAGAAAAACAATGATCATAACCATAGGAGGCAAAAAGAAGTTGAACGTGCCTACCAAAGAGGTAAGGGCAAAGCTGCTATAGTAGAAAAAGTTATGGAGATAGATTCTGATGATGATATTAGATGTGAAATCTGTCAATATGAACATCCTAAGTGATGATTAGCAAGGAACCCCTATGTCCAACCATACGAATCACTAAGGTGTTCACACATGATCCAGTCAAATTCCATGAACCTATAGTTCTCTAGTGCACTAGTTCCTCTAAGAAGTGAATTGGGCATTGAAAACATTCATTATCTTCCCAACAACACTTGTGAAGCTCAAGAGTATAGTTTAAGTATAATTAAGGTACATGATTTTTCTCATTTTATGTTTTATAAGTTTAATCGCAATAAGAATGAAAGGTAGAGTAATTTAAGATCTAATTCATTTACTACCTAGCTAGCCTAACATAAGTACCCATCCCACTTTATTGGACACATCCTAAACACATATACTAGGTTACCAAGAACTATATGTATGCTTGAAGTGGTCATGCTTGTGTTCATTAATAATTGGAAATTAATTGCTTAAGTTTAAATGCATTAAATTAAAGTGCATTAAAGGAAATATTAATCTATTCTCACTGCTACAAGGATTGCCAAAAGGGTTCATTTTTATTCCCATCACATTGCTATGCTCAAGTACATCAGTGTTCAAATAAAGATCTGTACACACTCAAACTCCTACTACAGGCACTCAAAAAATATTCTAACTTTGGAGAAAAAAAACTATAAGAGCTTTGTTACTCTATGCAAAAACTATGAAAAACTATTTGAAAATCATGAGCCCAAGCACTATATTTATAGGTTGGCATATACCCCGGGATATCAAATATCTGACATTGTGTCCTAGGCTCTAACATTAAATATCCAATTTTGTGGCTCTGACATTAGGTATCTGATATTGGAGCATGTCAAAACATGACTCATCATACCCCCATGACTAAATGAAAATTTGTCCTTGAGTTACGAAGAGTAAGACCAAGTTTCTTACAAAATATTGGGAAGGTATGGGATTATTGATTGACATACAAACTGACTCAGATGAAACAAAAAAATTCTGAGTGCCCGAGTATATGGAGTTACACTCTTTTACAAAATTGGATGCTCACAATAATAGAAGTGAACACCCTAGGCAGAACTAACATCCACCCCTCTTGGTAGCTAAAAAGATAGAAAGAAGAGCTAATGATCATGAACAGTCCTCGTCATGTGGCACTACTGCATCATCCTTGATGAAGATAGTCTTGCTTCCAATCCATGCTTTCCATTGTAATCACAACAAAATCATGAATTAGTATGCAATGTGTAACACATAGTTATTAAATGCCTTGTCTCGTTAGTGGTTACACTCAACTAGGTTATGATTGTGGTAGATAAATTCCTTTAGGAGTGTTAACGAGAAGGATAACAAATAGGGTAAAATAGATAAGCAGTCCATTATATTTCAAAAAGTTCTACACAAGANCAGTTAGATTGAAATGTGACCAAGTGTGCATTGGGGTTCCCTTCACCATTGTACTTGGTGAGTTGAGGCAATGGGACCTCAGTTGGGAGAGTTAGAGGTGGTACTATCAAACTTATGGGATCATCCTGGTAGAAGTCCATCACCTTGACAGTGTCAGAGGAGGTAGCCTTGAGTTGGTTGATCTCCTTTGTCAAGTCTTGGAACATGCCTATGCTTGCTTTAGGGAGGACCCACTTGCATATCTTTTGATGGGCTTACCCTTAGACACTCTTACAATCAAATCCTTTTGTTTACCTCATCAATGACATCCAATTGTGCACATCTTTACAACATTATTCAATGAACTTTTCTTTTTATTATTGTGAATTCTTACACCCTCTTTAAATATTTTCTTGTGTAGAACTTTTTGAAATATAATGGACTGCTTATCTATTTTACCCTATTTGTTATCCTTCTCGTTAACACTCCTAAAGGAATTTATCTACCACAATCATAACCTAGTTGAGTGTAACCACTAACGAGACAAGGCATTTAATAACTATGTGTTACACATTGCATACTAATTCATGATTTTGTTGTGATTACAATGGNCAGGGGCCCCTAGAGCCCATGCCAGAATTCCTCCAATGTTGGAATGCCACATTGAGTGAAATTTATGAACCCCTAGCAAAGACGCATCAATTGGTCATCTTCAAGGATGTAGTGAATGACTTCATCAAGTACAAACTATATCACTTAGCCCCAAAGTCTCTCAACCAAGCCTTTACCCAAATGAAGGGCATAGAGGAAGCAGTGCAAGCTAGTAATTGTTGGCACATTTTTACCATTTCATGGAACAGGTGGACTTATTTGCAAATGGTGAGGTACAGAATCCTAATGAACTGAAACTGTTCAAGGAGGATTATGTTCTTTCTTGTAAAGAATTCTGCAACAGTTAATTAACCATGAAGTTGGAATAGAAATGAAAATGTTGCTGAATTGAATGTTTTGAAAATAAAGGGATAATGACATTGCAATTGGTAATGTTGGCATGAGGGTTTATCTAGAGTCAAAATAAAATGGTGTATCAATTGTAGATATCTCTCTAGCTTATGATAGAGTAGCTCTAGTTACTTTTTCT